>JAVSIQ010000166.1:0-255861 GCA_038502775.1 Hippodamia convergens
GAACTCTTGGGGAAAAACTTACGTCTTGCGTTATGATTAGGTTATTATTAATTGAACCCTTAGCCAGGCGAGGGGTTGAATGATGTGGTTTTTAAAAGTGAAAATAGGATAAAATATAATCCGAATATCAATACAGGTATAGGGATTCTCTCTCTAGCCTGAGAGGCACCTGTTTCATGAAGAAATAAAAAAAAATTCACTTCGTACTTTTCCGAAAATCCATTAATACGGAACGAGCAATTATGAAATTTAATCTTGTCAACGCTATCTCATGAATTATTCGGTTCGTTTCCGACAAAGGAAAATAGAAAGTGCCAGCCAGACATCACGGAGCCATCCCAGCGAAAACAATGGGTAAACAACCTCGAATCGAATATAGAACAAGAAACGGAAGACGTCATGTTGTTCTTTAAATTTTAAATAAAAAAAGGGTTACTCACCGTACTTGTCCGGATGGTCCGATCCAGGAGCCATTTCTCTTCGTCGTCACACTGGAAAATGGGAATTATCAGAAAATATCTTCGGAGCATCCAGTGGCGGGTAAGGAGGGAAGCGTGAGAGGCGAGAGAAAATTCTTATTTGAAAGCTTTTGCTTGCACTTTGGTCCCAATTCAATTTTGTTTAATTCTGACGATGAGAAAACCAGATACCTTGAAAAGGACGATGTAACTTGAAAATTTTAGTCGCCATAGTTTAAGTCGCTTGCTACCGGCATTAGTGTGAAAAATGAGGCATTCATGTTAGGCTAACGCTTCGACACTTTTTAGTTTGTAGATTAGATAATACGCGTGAAGTTTGTTCTGTTGATTACACAAAGCGCCTATGAGTGATGTAACGCAGCCACATTTTTTTTAAAGAGACTGGTATTTCCCTTGACACTCTAAATCTCAAATATACAGGGTGTTTAAAAAAAAGTGACCATCTCTCTAGGATAGATAGAAAACTGAAAAATAATAGGGCTTTGTTCAGTAAAAAATTTTCGTAACGCCCTCCGTATTCAAGATATAGGGCGTTGAAAAAGAAAAAAATATACACATTTTTTACGATTTTGCTAAAACTACTAGCAACAATGTAATGAAATTTTACACGAATGTGTTTTGGAAGATGATACATCTAATGAGTGTGTTTTGATGTCTGACTCTCATAGAGGGCGCTAGTTACACGGTTCATACCAAGTTGTTTTGAACATAATTTTTTTGGTATCAGATTTATAGAACTAAATTTTGAGCGATATCAAACATCATTCAATTTTACACTAAAAAGGTACTCTTGATGAAACTCGATAGTGTGCACCGTTTTCGGAATATTTCGATTAAAAAATTATGAAGCAATAACCCATGCTGGTATAAAGTATTGATAAAGTACCTTTATTTTTGTTGTCATTTCAGGGGCTACTCGAAAATGATGCGATTTTACGAAAGAAAGCCAGGAGTCGAGATATCGAGACTATGATAATACAACAATTCTCGGAATATGTAGTAGTTTTTGGTCCTGAAAATATTCTGTTTTCTTGTGTTATAAAATGTTTGGTTTATCTATGGGAGATGATTGCCTTTCATTGGGGTCCCGTAGCGGTCTTCAAACATCTGAAGTGCCGAAAAATCATCACCTGGAAGGTCGTATCCGGTTTGAAAAACCCTCACGACCTGAGAGCAAGAATTTGTGGATTTTGAATATCGAAGGAATTTCGAAAGACAAGTGTGATTACGTCTCCAAATTAGCTGATGAACATGGTATCGAAGTGATTCTTCTGCAAGAAACCCACACGGCAACAGAAAAAAAATCCTCGTGAAAGACGACAAGTTGAAAGGTTATATTTAATTGATTTTTTACAAGTTTAGTTTGTTATGTTGAAAAATAATCAGTTCGTAATTTTCAACAGATTCGGAAAGGGGAAGTTGATGGAGTTTTTTTCATTTCTTTCAAATTTTGTGACATTTCTATCATAAATATTTATAAACCTCCGAACATCATTTGGCCAAGAAATCTGAATGTTGGTGTTTTTTAAAAAGTAGCAAATGCATTTCTAAAATGCATTTGATTTATTCTGAATAATCGATTTATTTTCTGTTTTTGTCTTTTTTCATTTCAGATTAAGAGTTGCGAGTCGTTTTGGGAAGAATCTGAAGATAACATGAAGATGATCACACTGATGTCTTTCAAGATTTTCCTGATATTTAATATTTTATGTTATTTTTTTACGGGGAGACAGGTTTTTTCGGCTGAGGTTTTTTCCCCTGGCTGTATAGTATCGTATGATACTAGTGATGATAGTATCGTATGATTCTATAGTATCATACGAACTCGCATACGAAGAATGTTATGATACCCCGTTTATTTTTTTACCTCAGCTTAGGTACTTTTTGTTTCAACATTTATTGTATTATTTTAGCTCTCTTTTTCATAAGAATATATATATATATATGTATAAACTTCAAGATGCGCTTCTATTACACAGGGTGTACGCCGAATTTGACCAGTTAAATTATTAAACTCGAAATTGGTCTCATTTGGAACAAGCTTATCTCTGGAATTTCTCAATATAAATCGATTTCAGTTTCATATACTGTTAGTCCATATAAATATTTTCTCAATAATCCAACCTGAATACCTTATTTCACAAAATAAAAGAGGAGACCAATCCATTAACTAGAAATAATATGAATGTGGTCCAGATTCTTCCAGAAACAATAAAAATAGATACCCAAGATATGAATGAAGAAATAATTTCCGAATAGTTTCCTAGTTTCGAAAGGGATCATTGAAAATAGAACGACTGAGTAACGATCACGTGTTTCCGTTCTGCCAGCGTGCGTCTGTTGGAAAGCACAAACAAAGAATCCCAACGTGAAGTGACCAATCCACGGAGATCAACGAACCTCCTGGACCCCTGGGCGACGAAAACAAAACAATTGAAATGAGAAGAAAGGAAAAGTTGACAGGAGATCATTAGATAGACATTAATTATTTGAAAATTTTCATCTCGAACACTTAATTTATTTTTTTAATTAAAACGTTCTTAGCAGACTCACCTTGAACAGAAGAAATACCTACTTCAACAACGGATGTAGCAACACTATAATCACCGATCAACCTGTTTACAAACAACGATAAGTAGACACGTTGTACTAGTTATACATTTTGAACAACAATTCCGTCGGGACAATCATAATAATTGGAAAATTTCAACAAAACACCCGTCTATACTACTATTTACCGATGTTATTCCGTGTGTCATCTAAAGTTTCGAATTGCATGACGACTTGAATGCGAAAACGAAATTTAACAGCCTGGCTACCAAACAGCTGAACAGCTGATCGCAGACTGTTTTCTCTCTTCTCCTTCTCCATCCTGATCCTCCCTTGGGTCTTCTGTTCGCTCTGATTTACCGCCTAAAGGTCATCCTACACGCATGGATTCATCTCAGAAAGGAAGGATCAATATTCGAGAATTTATTTGTTGTGATGAATTGTGCTAGATTTGTACTGCTATGTGCCTCTTCGAAAAATTGGATTTCAAATACTGAAGAAAATTGTGCTACACATCTACTGAGTTGTATCATTCGAATTTTTCCGAAAGTCTGTCTAGTTTCGCAAAAAGATCGAAATTGAAAAGAAAAGATAGCCCAGTACTTTCGTCTCTTCGTAATTGAATGAAAAAATTTGTGATATCATATGCCGTAAATCATTTCTCGAAAATTGATCAGATTTTCCTACAAATTACGATAATTTGGGTAAGATTTTTCTCCTTTTTTTTCGTCGAAAATTGTTTTATATCATGGTGCCGCAATTGGGCCGGTCAGATTTCCAGGAAAAATCAATAGGTTTTCCTCATATGGAGGAAATTGAAGAAAAATCAGCTCACCTGGCAACAGTGGGTAAAAAGTTGACCGAGCACTTTTTGAAAAAACGTTTTGTGCAGAATTGTTCCAGGTTTGTGCCATTTTGTGCCGTTGAAACTTTGTTTTTATACCATAAGGTTCTCAAGATAATTTACAAAATGTGTTTAACCAAGACATGTTTCGTATACAGGGTGTACCAAGTTCGACGGCCTATTAGGCGTTTCTGGAGAACTGGACTTATTTGAAATCTGAAAATTGGGATTATGATATTGTTTGACATTATCTACCGAGCTAAAAATTTTTGGAGCCTGACCACTTTCAGTTATACAGGGAGTGAAAAAAAAATGTTCAAAAATTTCTTGTTTTTGAATTAGATAGAGTATGCGATTCTGAATACAGTCGTACTCAAATCGTTATTTAGGATTTTCTGATTTTTTGACGTACGTAGCGTCAAATTCATTAAATCTGTTCCATATCAACAATGATAAATGAATTCAGAAAAGAGGTAGTCACTAGTGACGTATTTGAACGATTTATCTTCTATGACCAAGGTCATTGTTGACATGAAACAGATTCTATGAATTCGACGCTATACGACATAAAATCAGAAAATCCTAAATAACTCGAGAATTATTAATTTTAGGAGCATCAACATGTTAGAACATTTTCATAATTTTTCTTCGCAGAATCCAACGCAATCATAAAAAATAGGGTTCTAATTTGAAAAACGAAAGTTATGGGTCAATCTTGATCCCTATTTTTGACCCAACATTTGGAACACCCTGTGACGAGTTTTTCAAGATTCTAAAAATGTACAATATTTCTACTGTCTTTGACTACAAAAACGTGAAAACAGCTAGTTCTTAAGATATCTAGATTAGAAATAACAAACATAATACCGAATACTCTTATCTCCCTTTTTCTTCAGTTTTTTTTTATATTTTGGAAAGTATTCTGACGAATGCAACGAATTGACAACGACTGTATTCAGAATCGCATACTCTATCAAATTCAAAAACAAAAAAACAGAAAAAAATTTTTTTTTTACTTCCTGTATAACTGAAAGTGGTCAGGCACCAAAAATATTTTAGCTCGGTAGATACTGTCAAACAATATCATAATCTCAATTTTCAGATTTCAAATAGGTCCAGTTCTCCAGAAACGCCTAATAGGCTGTCGAACTTGGTACACCCTGTATAACACATTCTATGAAATATCTTGAGAACTGTATGTAATCAAAATTAAAACTTTTTCTCATTTTCTCCATATGAGGGGAAACCTGTTCATTTTTTTCTGTAAAAAAAGTGCAAGACTACCTTTTCTTCATTTTCGTAATTTGCCAGAAAATCTGAAGAATTTTCGGGAAAATATTTATGGCATAAGACAGCACAAATGTGTAGCACAAATTTCATTTGTGAGCAGAAAAAACGAAAGAGCTGAGCTATCTTTTTTTTTTAATTCCGATTTTTCAGGAAATAAGACAGACTTTCGGAAAAATTCAAACGGCACAACTGAGTATACATGCGTAGCAAAATTCTTTTCAGTTATTGGAATCCAGTTTTCCTTACTTTTTTATCATTGTTCTAATTTGCCGGGAAATCTAAAAAGTTTTCGATGAAATATTTACGGCAAAAGTAGGCACGAATGTAGCACAAATTTTTCCGTTCATTCGAGAGTGGAAAAAACAAAAGTGCTGGGCTATCTTTTATTTTTCCAATTTCGATTTTTCTGGAATCTAGTCAGAAAATTTAAAACGACACAAGTCTTTTTTGAACGGTTGTCAAATTGTGTTGGATTCAACGCCAACAAATTCTTCTGGCATTCGAATTTTCATGCAATATTAAATTTATGATGTTTCCATTTATGCCTAAGGTTGTCCCAATGTCACGATAGCTCACATGACAATTTTTTTTTTCGAATTACGTCGGAAGTTGTAAAAAATATGTTAACGATAAAATTCCATTTCTTGACCGCGAGTTACTGTAAACAACACAAATAGACTCTCGTACTTTAATGACCTAAGTTAAGTACCCATTTCGTTATGATTATTCACAGGACCGGTTCCGTTTAAAACTATGTAAAACGGATCGTATCGTCGGTACGGCCTTTAGACGGGCGCGGATATACTATAGAGATCTAGTGTGTTTTGAAATTTAATGTATTTCGTATTAATTGGGTTCTCCAGCGTATTCAGGAGATATGTTTTATCGTATGGCACAAGGAAATACCGTATTCATCTTAAAATCGGAAAAACAATTCCCAGAATGAGATGAGAAGATTAGGTTCATTCAGAATCTATATTTAGCCAAGATTATTGAAAAAAAATCGAGCATTTGATCATTCCATGTTCAGAATTAAAGGATAGAAATTAGTTGACGTTGAAAATGGATCGCATACTTGTTATAACAGTTGCGATAGTTTCAATCAAGAATTTAGTACAATAGACTCATTACATATTATGTATAATAACGACTGATAATTCTGAACAAATATTATCATGTTTCATTGAAAATCGAGTTAACCCTGACCTTCTTTATTCAATGCAATCACATTGTTTTTTCCATATGAGTAATGTGTTTCTTTCCATGCAAAAATAGATACATAATTTATTTAAAATTTTCGGACTCACCGTATATCGCTTTCAATAATAAGCGTTGATAAGACAAATTCTAACTACTTTGAACAGTCATACCGTAACCACTTCACTGTTGTTGTCTAAATCCGCGGCACATGTTTACAGGTAATGAACTTGTCCATCACATAGTATGTGTAATATAATGTAGAATTACTGATAAAGAATCTACTCTGACTGCCCACTCTCCTCGAGATATCAGGACGGAGTGGTTTCGATAAAAACAAGGCAACACGTACTTGTGGAGGAGTTGTTGAATGAAATAATTGCAGTCTCAACCTCACGATGGCCTTCCATTGTTGGGAATTTGGATCAAGATTTCTCACTGATGGTTTGGTCAATGAATCCGACAATGTTTTCCAACCAAGGTCGTTGCTGTAGAGAAATTACGCATGAAAAGTGCGGAGGATCAGTACAATCCAGAAAAAGAGCTTCAAACTGTGACAGTACCTTCTCATAAAATCTTTGATAAGAAATAACAACATTATAATAAATTTTGATTTGAATCAGACCGAATGCATTCAAATTCTTCACAGAATATCTTCAAATTCTTCTTACCCTTCTTATGTACTTAGCTGAGAGCCTACAAACTTTCTATTTATGCTATGGATAATTCTACAATTCTCTATCTTCTACTTCCACTTTCCTTCGTCTTCAAGAAAAGGCAAAAGTTGTGGGATCAAGAAATAAGTTATACAGAGTGTCCCGAAAAGACCACGTACAACGAGAATGGAATGTAGCTGATGTGAAAAAATTGTTTATGTCTCAGTTTTCGATATTTGATGTTTTATGAAATTGTTGAATTTTTTCACATCAAATACTTACATTTACATACTTTTCGAATGAGTTTTTTCGTGAATATTGTTGAATGAGTGCTTTGATTAATGCACCGAAAAATCGCACAAAATCTCTTGCAAGGAATCTGAAAATAAATGTTTAAAATTCAGCTTTTATAGAAAGTATTTTTTGTACCGAATTCGATATGAGGTGGTCTAAAAAAAAGCACTGGCCATTTCCTGCAAATTACGTTGAAAATTTACTGATTCTGTGAGGATTTTGAATTCGAAGAATACAGGTGATAACCTTATTCAGAAAAACAGAAATTCAAATGTTTAGCGAAAATTCTATGAAAAACTGATTTTGTCACCTATTCAACAAAATAAAAAAATAATGATATCATAGGCGTAACGAAGGGGGTTATTGGGGACGTAACCCTTCCCCCCCATTGATCATACGAAATTAAAAAAATTGTAAGTAACGAATAAAATATATAAAAATTTTAAAGATTTTCTTGACTGGTAGGGGTTGACCCTCCCATAACTCAACTCTGGTTACGCCAATGAAATATATTACCACCATTGCTACCACAGATCGGTTTTGTGGAAACATAGAATAATATGGGAAACGTTCATTGCTATGCATTGTTGACATTCTGAAAAAGACCCTACAATTAAAAAAAAAATTTGAAAATATAGAATAGCGAATAGCTGACCTAAGACTAAATACGGAAAACATTCCAAACTATACGTATATAGTATTCCGAATTGACCAAATTCTAATCAGTAGTCTCTCTACATGCAAATGCAAATAATACACATAATTAGGATCTCTTTTTCGATTTAAAATTAAAATATCCATCAAAGGCTTTCTGTGACTTATAGAATGATGAAAAAAAAATATTGAAACGTTGTTATAAAATTTTATTGTTCCAATTATTTTGCTCAATTCCAAAAATAAAACAATTGATTAGAAAATTTTAAATATTCATTTTAAGCATCATGTAACATTCCCCACCAATCTTCTTTTCTTCCAAAAATAATGTCAATAATGAACATTTAACCAGTCCAGGAAGTGTAACTTTGCGAAACGTACGTTAGATGGTTCTGATATCGATTCCCCTTTTATTTTTGTAAATGAAGTAACGTAAGCGTGGCTAATCAAGGCACGAAAAGGTAAATTTTTTCTTTAAATTTCTGTGTTTGGTTACTTTAGTATCGAAAACGTGGTCACAACTAGTCTAGAAATTATGATTTCGAACAGGGCGAACGAATAATATTTCAATTGACATTTCAGTTATATCGGAACATCTGTCAATAAACCTACAACAAACATAAGTGTCTGTCGTGCACCCATTTTCTGAAAAATTCTCGTTTCACCATCATTTGTTGATTTATTTTCGCAGAAAAATGAGCAGCTCTGAGGAGGTTTCATGGATTTCTTGGTTTTGCGGACTTCGAGGAAACGAATTTTTTTGTGAGGTTAGTTACGACCGAATTGTGTAGAGACCATCCTTAAATTGCCAATTTATGTTTTCAGGTAGATGAAGACTACATACAGGATAAATTCAATTTGACTGGGCTGAATGAACAAGTACCACATTACAGACAAGCTCTGGATATGATTTTGGACTTGGAACCTGGTTTGTGAATGTTTACCTCTGTTATTGTTTCAAATAACTTTTCTTCGATATTTTCAGATGATGATTTAGATGATAACCCGAACCAGTCTGACCTCATTGAACAGGCGGCAGAAATGCTTTACGGATTGATACACGCAAGGTACATTTTGACAAACCGAGGGATTGCTCAGATGATAGAAAAATATCAGACTGGTGACTTTGGATTTTGTCCCAGAGTGTACTGTGAATCTCAACCCATGCTTCCGCTAGGTAGTAATGTTTGCATTGTGGTTTCAAATTGAATTTTATCCGTTTTGTTTTTAAGGTTTATCTGATGTGCCTGGTGAAGCCATGGTGAAAACTTACTGCCCCAAATGTATGGATGTTTATACACCAAAGTCCTCTCGTCACCACCATACGGATGGAGCCTATTTTGGTACTGGATTTCCACATATGCTTTTCATGGTTCATCCGGAGTATAGACCTAAGCGTCCTACCAATCAGTTTGTTCCTAGGTAAGCGAAATTTCAAAGTTGAACGGAATTTTAGTATGATTTTTATCGCCTAGAGATTGTTTTCTTCTGAACTGATGCTATTTCAATGTCTCTCAGTATTTTCACTGCATATTTTATAGACAAGTGTTTATATTTCTGAAAGATAATTCTTGGCAGAAGAGAAAGTTTCACTTTGTTCTTTTGATGTACATTGTTACATTTTTCTTCAGGCTTGAAACAATTTGAATACAGGGTTATTCACAAATATGGCTTTATAGAATATTTTTAGGAAGGTCACAAAATCAGAATTGAAATTATAAAGGTGAGCTTCATGTAAGAAGACGACTTCCTGTATATTTGTTTAGGTTCTACGATTTCCGGTTTTCTGGAAGTGACATCAACTTTCGTTTTTCAAATGGAAAGACCCATTTTTTATTGCATAAATAGATTCTCCATTGAATTCTGAGCCTTTTTGATTCCAAACGTTTGAATTTTGAGAAAATTCTCTTTGAATGAGGAAATAAGAAAAAAAAATCTCAAAATTAAACTCTGTTGAAATACGTACAACTTCGAGGTTTTTTCATTAAAAATTCCCATTTTTTGAAAATCTCCGAGAAGAAAAGCTGATGGTTCTTTTCCGATAGCGTGATTTTGAGAATGTGATACAGGAGGTCACAAATTCTTTGTCAAAGTTAGAAGTGACGAAACATCGAAAAATCGTTTTTTTCAAATTTTTTTGAAACATTTTCTAAATCTTCGTCAGAAAATAATAGGAGCATACGTCCAAGACTTTTATCCCAAAATGAATATTTTTCGAGATATTCAGGAAAAACGATGTCTTCAATTTTCAATCTCATTCAGAATGTGTTTCTACTGAAAAATAATTAGCGGTGAAGTGAAATTTTGGAAATCTCTGTTATCGAGAAAATATTTTCTATAGTTCAGACAAGTTAAGTTCTTGAATTATCATCTTTAATGTGAGAGCAACAATTGGTTTAAAGTTCTCAATGTGAATATTAGTGAAGTCAACGTTAAAAATTCCTAGGAATGCAGAAAAAAATAATTTGTGATAATTTTCAATGCTTTTGAAGGAATAATTAACAGAACATGTAACAATTTCATTACTGAAAATTCAAATTTCCCTACCATGACAAAAAAGAAATTCTCCAGAATTAAGAATTTACGAAAATTATCCTAAGCTTTAAAAAATAAAAAAAAACTGAACTCGTCTGATCTATAAGAAAATATTTCCTTGATAACAGAGATTCCCAAAAATTTCACTTGATCTCTTATTATTTTCCAGTAAAAAAACACATTCGGAATGAGAATGAAAATTGAAGACAAAATCGTTTTTCCTGAATATCTCGAAAAATATTCATTTTGGATAAAAGTCTTGGACGTATGCTCCTATTATTTTCTGACGAAGATTTCGAAAATGCTTCGAAAAAGTGGGGTTCCAATTTGAGAAAAACGAATTTTTGATGTTTCGTCACTTCTTACTTTGACAGAGAATTTGTGACCTCCTGTATCATATTCTGAAAATCACGCTATCGTGCTTGGAGATACTCAAAAATGAAAATTTTTAATGAAAAAACCTCGAAGTTGTCTGTATTTCAACAGAGTTCAATTTTGAGATTTTTTTTCGTATTTCCTCATTTAAGGAGAATTTTCTCGGCAAAATTCAATCTTTTGGAATTGAAAAGAGTCAGAATTCAATGGAGAATCTATTTATGCAATGAAAAATGGATCTTCCCATTTGAAAAACGAAAGTTGATGTCTTCTTGAAGCTCACCTTTAGAATTTCAATCCTGAATCTTGTGCCTTTCCTGAAAATATTCCATAGAGCCCTATTCGTGAATAACCCTGTATATTCACTAGGTTGGCCTTGGAATTTTGACATACAGCACCCTGCATTGAACAAAAATGGGAGGTTATAACACTTGTCAAAGCATTCTTGGTTTCGAATCAACGTTACTTTGTCAGTTTTAAATTTCTCAGAATGTGAATTTCTGGAGAAAATGGATGAACGAAATTAGTTTTGATTTTATTAAAAAAGCTGTGATCATTTTCTGAGGCTATTTTTGTGCTATCAATCCAACCATTTAAATTTTCACATTTTTAATATTGGTAGGTTTCATTCATTATGGAGTACATGGGATACCTTTTTTTCAGATTATTTGGTTTCAAAATCCACCCTCTGGCATATCAGTTACAGCAACAGGCCGCATCTACCTTCAAATGTCCCCCCAGAAACTTCAATAACGGAAAACGCTAAAAATAGATGAATTGTATGTCAACATTGTAATAGATTGTGGTGGAACATGCTAGTTTGAAGTAATTCTTAAATTTTTTTGTTCAAACTCTAACAACAAATGAAACTTGTACATTTTCATTCTAATTAAGGCTACAATAAACAAACTATTGTTATCCTATTGACATCAGAGGGATATATGATACCTTGGCATTCCACTCTTCGAACTTGACCCTACCTGCACTGCAAGATATTTACATTTAGATTTTATTTTTAGTACTTTGATTTCAATAAATAAGTTAATTTCTCGTCCACTTTTTAGATTCGACTATTTTTCTTTCACTAGCAGAAGCCATGTTTGTTGTTGTTCAATAGGAGACTTTTTATTTATTAACCCTCTTTTATCTTGTTGCGGAATTACTTTTATTTGGGAATCCCAAAATATAAGTTTGAAATTTGAAAACTTCCTTTTCCCCAAACCTTGAATATGTGCATTATTATGAAGAAAAATAAATACAGAATTACAAGAGTTTTGAGAAATTTGAGTTAATTTATTTCAGTTCTTCATACGAGAGATCTAGAGTTGATACAATAAATTTACACACAAGCTGTTTTCAAAAGATTTCTCATTTTCAACAGCTGGTGGAACTCATCGAATATAATCATTAACCCAAAACTAGCTTTTAACAATCTCAAAATTAAGTTGAACATTTTTTCGATAAAATACATATTAATACGATCCTTAATAAAAATAATAGGCCTTAACTTATGGCTTATAACCTTACAGAAGTCAATGCCAAAAAATATTAAAAAAATTTCCTTCATGAGAACCATTTAATGAAACTCAATATTTTTAACTCAAAATGAATTTACGAATTCAAAAATTTGACTGATTTTGCAGACCAGTAAACCCTTATTTCAAGCACGGATTGATGAAATTGTAAACTGGAATTAAAAATAAGGTTTGTTTTCACGGCTTTGAAAATTTGACAGATGAAAGATTATTTTTAAGAAAACATGGAAAAGCAAAAATAGTATATTCTACGACAAGCTGCAGAATTTGACAGATTTTATTTGAAAATCGAGAGGATTTGAGGTCAGTACTGACAACCACAAAACGAGAAATATAACTGTGATCTGTCAAATAAGTCACACCAATTGCCAAGATACCATACAAAAATCACTTAGCTGAATTTTCATTTGAATTTCGAGAGTATTTCACAAAACTTTAGTGAAATAGAGAAAATATCGTCTAACACTCATTGCAGAAGGCAATTCTAACCCTCATGCTTTCGAAAATTCGCTCCTTCGCTCGTTTTTGAATAAGAGCTCATTCTACAACTTGTTTTAGAATATATTATTAAACCAAGCCAATTAAAAAAAAAAACTTGGCTTCCCAATTGCCAAAAGTATTGGTAGTTTCAATCACTTGAGGAAACGTGCAAGGGGGCCCTGATTTAGGGCCACTGCTAAAATATCATGGAGTGATCTCTTTTGACGATACTAGATGTCGCCATTCGTATTAAGTTACTCGAAACGCTCATACTAGTTGGTTCAAAACTCTCGGGGATATGGGAAACTGACGAAGCCAAATGAGGTGGATACCGATATACCGATCAGTGACAAAATCTTATTTCATTTCTCCAGCCCCATGATGAAAAATCTGTTACCCTATAAATTCAAGATGGTATAATAAAAATAATAATGTTTATTAACCATTTTTAAAATACAAAATTTGAACACAATTAATCTGGAGGAGTTCAACGTTAACTAGATTATCTTCGAGGCGAATGTTAACATAATGGCACGTTGAAAATAGATGCATAGTTCTACAGTACTTACAGATCTTGGACGTCCAGTATCAAGGGCGGTTTTTTGAAGGAACCAGTTCCTTCAATCATTACTGTCTAAAAACCGGATTAAACTCCACATAAGAAGAGATAATAAAAATGATTCAATTATCCTTTTATTTCAGTACAAATAACAAAACAATTACACATGTCGATGTCATCCAAACAAGCCTCCTACGAAAAATATTGCTCTACTTCGAAACAGTATGATAACAAAAAGCTGCACGAACGCTTGCTTGTCGAATCCTCCTCCCTTTCGGACCTTCTGCCGCCACCCTCAACACGCGAAAATAACTTCTTCGGTTCGCACCTCCGGGGCCGATTCAGTGGAAATCGTTCTTTTGCATCTGGTTCTGCTGCTCCAGCAGCTGGGCCAGCGACTGCGGCCTCTGGCTGGCGAAGAGCGACGACTGCTGCAGCGGCCCGAAAGAGCTGTCTGGAGGCATCCCCACCGGGTTCCTCAGGTGGTTCGTCAGGCTCGGGTTCCAGCTGTTCGTGTTGAAGAGGGAATATCCGGACGATGGGCTGTTTTGCTGTTGGTTCGGCGCGAATTTATCCACCATCTGTAAGAGCACAGGACGAATCAAAAACGGACCAGTCCTAGTAATTTTACACATTTTCATTTCAAAGTCGGAAAATCGAGGTGACAAGTTTTAGTCAGACCACACTGTATATGCGATGAAAAGTTTTTAAATCGAATATCACGATAAATTTTTTATTTGTTTCTCATTTGTAAACGTCAGTTTACAAAAACACAATAGTAGTAAGTAACTGTAGTTTATTGTACTATGTTACAAATGGCCATCGATCAAGGGTCCTTCAGCCTTTTAAATTTTTTTTTTATAACATAAAATGTATACATTTCATAATACAATATTATTTAATTAGAATTTTACATTTTCAAAAGAGTCTGTGTGGGATGTTTTCTTGAAGATTTGTTTGCTCCATCATCATGATATTGTTCGATTATGTCGTTCTGTTCAATCAGTTTAGAATGAAATTTCTTATTTAGTCTCTTGATTCTTTCATGTATTGGTTCAATTCCTGTCTCTTCATATAAAAGTTGATTTGGAGGATTATGGAGAACATTATTTGGGTGACGCATTCTTGTTATTTTTCTTAAGGCTGTTGTCTCTGCAACTTGTAAGTTTTTTATTGCTCTAGGTTTGCAGTTGGCGTATAATGGGTGTGCATATTCAATCAAGGGTCTACATATGGTCTTATATATTTTTTGCCGCAGTAAGTATGTTAATTCCTTGTTTCTTGTATGTTAGATTGATAAAATATGTGGCTCTGGAAATTGTCTTTTTCTTTACAATTTTTGTATGAGCATTAAAGTTGCATCTGTTGTCTATATGAACTCCTAAATATTTGACAGTTGGTGAAAACACAATATTAATCAAGAAAGTTTATTTTATCAAGTCACTAACTTGCAAAACTGACAGTTAACTTGCAACATCTTTACAAGTTAGTAGTATTATTTACATTAGTACATTTTGTTTCATCGTCATATATGTTGAAAATCATGGAACAATTATTATTTCCAGTAACACAGATTTTGATGATGAAAGAGTTGATACTGATGATGATGAACCATCTGTTGACTCAGAAACTGCTGAACTCGAGAACTGCAGGCAGAATATTTGTACTCTCCTTACTACCAAATAATTTGCTAGACATTTCGATTTTTTTGTTGACCGAATCATCGACATAACTCATCGCAATTTCGGTGCTCTTCCACCCTCCTGCACGCTTTTGTGCTAAAATATCTCCACCCGAATCCGCAATTATAGTGGCTCCAGTTCTGCGAAAAGAGTGGCCGGTGTATAACTCTGGGTCTTTTAAACTTAAATATTTCGCTATTTGCTTTGAGACACCACCAATAGTGTACTGGCCAGCATCAAGGGAAATGCACTTTCCATGTCGGTATGTCAAAAAAATCTTAGGCCTTCTGTTCCAGGAGGCCGAAGATTTATATATTTTCTGTATAACATGCAGGGCTTGAAGCTGCAACCATCATCGGTTATGGTGAATCTTCTTGTTGTTAAATTTTTTGTTTACCGCAATGTCACAATAACGTATTTTTCCATATCTTCTACATCATTCATGTTTAAGGAGAGAATTTCGTCACATCGACAACATCCAAAAATCCCAAATATTGTTACAATTTTCGCCAGCAACCACTGGTCATCAGGAGCATGTAAAAGAAATTGTTCAGCCTCTTCTTTACTCAATACCTTGGCCCTTTTTGGCGTATAGACTTCATTTTTTCGTTTCAGAAACGCTATTACCTTTTGAAAGCTGCAAATGACAACTAAACGTCATATTTATCAATAAATTTTTTAAGGAAAACAAACCTGCGAACAGGGGCATTTTTTTTCATTTCCAAGCGGCTTTTCAGCATAGACCATTTTACCCATAAAGTATTAAGGCTGAATCTAGCTAATAGTTGATTCTAGTAGACCAACAAAACATCTTCAGTTACCCCAATCACACCATTTTTGTTTTGCCACTTTTTGAAGTCGTCATATTCTCGCTCGTACCTTGAAGCTGATTTTGCAGGTAATAAACTTGATGCTACACTGCTAACTGCCTCAATAATTTCATTTGGTACATTCATTTTCGCTTTCGCCAAAATAAACGTAAGAAAAATAAACAGACACGTTCATGGCAACGCTTCCATAGCTTACGACATTTGCGACAAATTATTGAGATTTCTTTGGAATTTATCTAACCTTTTTACAAATGAGAAACAAATAAAATGTAAAACAATACACGCCAGGTAACTGGTTTTACTGGCTCAAGGAGGTATCTGACTCGCCTGCGTCTCTAGTATATCCTCCATTCGCCAGTAAAAACCCTCTTACCATGTTAGTAATGTTATATACTATTACACATTTTCATTTCAAAGTCGAAAAATCTAAGTGATAAGTTTTCGTCGGACCACACTCTCCCAATTAAGTTAGGTTTTTCGATCATGATTATGGGCTATTGATGAAAAATTTGTTAAATCGAATATCACGATAAATTTTTTTCTGTTCCGCGCCTCTCGAATAGAGAACATACTCACCCAGACAGAGGCGGTATCCAACAATACGAAACAGAAAATACAAGAACAATGATGCGGGTGGTTTTCCCCTCATGGGGGGGATCGGGGGACGGTCGTATCACTCGTGACATCGACAGAAGGAAATGGGCTCCATGCCAGGATGCGGTGGCGATATTCTGTTGAGGGGCTACAAAGGAAACGTTAGGTGAGAATAAGGATGAGGAATAGGAAGGAAGGATTATTCTTTTTAGGTTGCAAATTCGGTATCAAAAAGGATAATATGAGGTTCAGGAGAAGGAAAATCTATGATTTTTCATGTGAACTTCAAGCGTTCATTCAACACAGCCTTAGAGAAGTTTGTACAAGGCTAACTTAGTTTTAACTTTCCCTCAAAACGAAGCCTTAACTAAAATCATGTTGCACCTGCTAATTTAATTTTGACAGCTAAACCTTACCTTGAATTAAAGTGCTCCTGTAATGACAACTTAGGTATTTGAGGATGGGATTATAACCTGAACAATTTTCAATATCGAAATAACTGTCAAGGATGCTGCAACGAAACACTAAGAAAGTATAAACACGTCTCTTCTCCTATAACCCTGAATGTTACTGAACTCTTATCATTTTGGAATGATGACATCAGATAGTACCGGTAGCCATGTAATCTTCGGATGAATCAGGAAGAAGAAATTTTCAAAATTTTTTGTTTTTGCTCTACGCACATGGAAAAATGTTGTTGAGCTAGACCGATGCAATGGTCGCATAGCCTGTTTATTCAGCTCTAATTTGCTATTTACCACCCTCCGATATGACCATTTGTCGAGATATATTATTTTGAATGCAAAAGATCTTTTTTCACTTAACTGCCGATATCTCCGCCTAGCAAGTCGATAGGCGGTTTTTTTCTGCATTTATAAAAAAATTTTACAGCCTGATGTTCCCCTTAAATCGGTTCAGCGATTTTGTCAGACCAATTGATTGAAATTTGAAAAAATTAAGAGAACAAGATCCGATCGATCTACCGATTCAGGAGGGGACTTCGGGGAACATCAGGCTGTAAAATTTCTTTATAACCTAAGCCTTTCTCCCAATATTGACGAAAATACAGTCCATTATTCAAAAAATGGCAAAATGGCATTGTTTTGCTCTTTTTTCACGTTCACCTTACAGGAGATAAAATATTGTTTTTTTTTTAATTAACTATTACATATTCTTGTAGAAAATTTTCTGCATAAAAAAGCACTGCCTGTACAGCTAGCTCGGCGCTCAGTAGTTCCGCAGATATCGGCAGTTGAGTGAAAAAGGATCTTTTTGCATTCAAAATAAGATATATCGCAGAGAAATGGTCATATCCGGGGGTGGTAAAGAGCAAATTAAAGCTGAATGAACAGGCTATGCGACCTTTGCATTGGTGTAGTTAAAAAAAATTTCTATGCGCGTAAAAAAAAAATTGAAAAATTTAGAAAATTTTTTCTTCCTGATTTATCCGAAGATTGCATGGCTAACGGTACTTCGAAAAATTGCTGACCTATAAATTAAGGAACAAGAGTCTTGAATATTCAAAAATAAGTGTTTTTATTTCCATACGATCATTTTTCACTGAGATAGGGCCTGTTGAAAATCACAAAAAAATTTTCTGTTCCTTTAATTTTTCGCGAACTGTGAAAACAAATTTATTTCCTCAAATATTCAAGTGGTGATTACAGGAGCACTCAAATTTGAGGTGAAGTTTATCCATCAAAATGTCTGGTGCAACATAATTTAAGTGAAGTGTTCGTTGGGAAACTCAACACTAAATGAATTTGGTGCAAACGGTGTCTAGTGTGTCATTAGAAAATTAAAAAATAGTTTATTTCCGGTAGAACCGGAAATACTTGTGACAATTTTCCTAGGTCGAATCATGCCTGACAGCCCGAATAATATACTAATGCGAGCATGTTTCCATATTCCGTCGACACCCTGTATACACCATTCACAAATATAAAATTAAACCTCTGGCCTTGGAAATTTGACACATTCCACTCTGTATCGAACAAAAATGGAGGTTATGACACTTGTCAAAATATTTTCATGTTCCAAGTCAACACTACGTTGCCCTTTCTACATTCTTAGCAATCACGTATTTCTCAGAATGTGAATTCATTCGGAAAATGAATGAATCGGAAAAAATACGATGGAAGAATATAATTAACATTTATATGAATTGAAGGATTCTTTTTCTAGTTATTTGCAATATTTCGATTTCGAACAGAATGAAAACAGAGAAACAAACTGGAAAAATAATTTTGTCATTGAGGATATTTTCTGTGAGCCCACTGACTTTTCATCAGGTGCACCAACTCCTGAAAACCATATTCAACACCACCTCAAGGAACCCTCAAAACGAACCCTTAACTAAAACTATGTTGCACCTGCTGTTTAATTGATATTTTGACGGCCTAACCTAACCTCAAATTAGAGTGCCCTTGTAACTACCACGTAGATATTTGAGGATGGGATTGAAAACTAAATAATTTTCAATATCGAAATAACTGTCAAGGATGCTGCAACGAAACACTAAGTAAGTATACAGACGTCTCTTCTCCTATAACCATAAATGCTGTTGAGCTCTGACACCTCCGTTTACTAAATGATTTTCCATTCATATTTCACATGAATTAATCTTATCAATTTTATTCGGAAAATGAATGAATCGGAAAAAATATGATGGACGAAAATAATTAAGATTTATATGAATTGAAGGATTCCTTTTCTAGTTATATGCAAAATTTCGATTTCGAAAAATATGCAAACAAACTGGCAACGTCATTTTATCATTAAAGACTTTTTATCAGGTGTACCAACTCCTGAAAACGATACCATGACCTCCCATGTGATTTTATAGTGAATGTATCGCGTATCAAAACTCACGTTGGTGTTGAGGTTGTTGGCCTCCTTGAGCATCTGCTGGCGCATCGTGAGGTTGCCGGTCTGCTCGAAACCGCCGCCCACTCCCATCTGCCCCATGTTGCCGCCGCCGTAGTTCCAGGGCGAGCCGAAAGAGTCCCCGCTGGCCTGGTTGTTGGCCCCCATCTTGGGGCCGCCCATCATCGGGCCCCGAACGGCGGGGGATTCGCGTAGTTGTTGAAGCCGGCGCCGCCAGCTCCCATCATGTTGTTACCTGCAACAATTTTTTTGTCTTTAATTCGAATAGACCCCAGATGGAGTGCGGTTGAATTGCGATAAATTGATAGGACTGTACTCGAAAAAATTCTGATTTTTTTTTTTGAATAATTTCTGTCAGCGAATTGGAGCGTGTTTTATATTTATTATATTCCATAAATTTTTTTCTGCATTGTGCCTTTACTTTTGGAAACGTAGAAATGGTTTTGTATCTTGAATTCAAGAAGGCAAGTTCTGTAGAAAATGTTCCTCTTCAAAAAAGATGAAATATGTGGATATAGCAAAATGGGGATCCATGCCACAACGCTCCCATTTCGAAAAGATATTTTGATGAAGAATTCGAAAATAAATGGATAGGAATTCAATGGAGAATCTATTTAGGCAATAAAAAATGGGTCTTCCCATTTGAAAAACGAAAGTTGATGTCACTTCCGGAAAAACCGGGAGTCCTAGAACCTTAAAAAAAAATATACGAGAAGTCGTCTTCTTACTTGAAGCTCACCTTTAGAATTTCAATCCCGAATCTTGTGTCTTTCCTGAAAATATTCCGTAGAGCCATATTCGTGAATTGAAGAGGCACATTTTTTATAAAACTGGCAATGTCTGCAAACGAATGCCTACCACAATACAGAAAAAAATAAATGGAATAGAATTAACATAAAACACGCTGCAGATCGCTGACGGTTAGAAATGGAAAAGAATTGTATTCGAATGAAAAGTTCAGAATGAAATTATCTTTCGAATGACACGACAAAAAAGGTATGTTCCTGGAAAAAAAATTTTACAGCTCCTTATTTTTCATACAGATTTTTATGAGCATCTTAAATCAACATTTGATTTTTCAAAACGCCATTCACAGAATAAAAAAATATTTCGACTATTTCGAGAAAATTGGGGTTACCAAAATGAGTGAATCACTCTGTACAGAGTGGGCAAAATTGGTGATACTTGAACTACAACTTTTTAAGTGTGAGAGGTAGAGGAAAATGAATGACACGTTACGGTGGTCTTTTTTAGAGAAACTGATAATGCCATCCATCAACTGCATTGCTCTATCTTTTTTGTGTTCGAGTTATACGCCAAAATTGAAATTTGAGCTATTTCAACTTTGGCCATTATCTCCGTTTCTGTTTGTGCTAGGATGTTGAAATGAAAACATCATCCAGGCACTTTCTTCATAGTAATACAGTAGCGTACTTTGTTTTTTCTGAAGAGGATTTCTTGCTGAGCTATAACATAAACTTGTGTTTTTTCTTATCAGTTTCTCTAAAAAAGACCAACGTAACGTGTCATTCATTTTCCTCTATAATTCACCTTAAACATATTGGAATATATTCCCGGAAGTCTCGACCGAATTACAATGGGACGATTCACGGCCGAATTACCTCAAGGCCTGCTAGAACATTCGTTCTGCCAAGTAGCGAATTGCAGCAATACCCATCGATTATACCACTATGATGAAATGCTTCAAATATTTTTTGTCATATATAAACTCTACTGACAATTGTAATCTCAACATTTGAGTTCAACTCTTTTTTGTACTACGCAATGAATACCTGCAAACACCATTGTAATGGATTTCCGACCCTCTACAATGAAGATCCAACCCGGAATTCAGTATCCTAGCTGAATTCTGTACTGCTTCATTGGAGTTACGACCCACTGAAGAAAGCAAAACGTCTTTTGAGAAATCTAATCTCAAAAGATACACTCTACCTCTCACGGTAAAAAAGTTGTAGTTCAACTATCACCAATTCTGCCCACCCTGTACAGGGTGGTCATATTTCGATGTTTTAGCACTACAACTTTTGAACCAGAGGAGATACCCCATTCTCGATCTCTTTTCGGAGAAACTAACAAGAGTAGTACTCATTTTTGGCTATCTTCTTTTGTTTTCCAGTTATAAGCGAAAATTGGAAAAATAGTGATATCGGAAAAAAATTTATATCTCCGCCAATACTGATGATGGAGCTCTGAAATTAAAACTTTCTACAGGCACCTTTTCAAGTTGAATCCAGTGGCATGCTCGTCTCTCTTGCAACATTTTTAATTACGAAGCTATGACCCAAAGTTATGTGTTTTTGAATAGGAACACTTGAATTATGTGCCATTTTCTGAAACCTTAATTTTTTCTGTTTTCTAAAATATATAACATCGTATGGTTCGTATCAATAAATCAATATGAGTATAGAAATTGGTCAAAAACCTATATTCATTTGAGTCTCAATGCTTTCTATGGTTTCAGTTGTCAATAAGCACAGAAAAATTTAGTATTGTATAATTAATACAATTTCTTTCTAGTAGTATTTTTATTTCGATGCTCTTGTTATAGGAAGTTACATTTTTGTGCGCTCATCAACAGTAGAAACCATAGAAAATATTGAGACTCCCATGAAAAAAAGATTTGGACCAAAATCTATACTCATATTAATACAAACTTCACCATGTTATATATTTTTGATATCAGAAAAAAGTGTTTTCATTTAAAAAAACATAACTTTGGGTCATAGCTTCATAATTAAAAATTATGCAATAAAGACAAGTATGCCACTAGATTCTACGTGAAAAATTGCCTGTAGAATGTTTTGATTTCAGAGCTCTATCATCAGTTTTAGCGGAGATATAATTTTTTTCGATATTGTGCTTTTTCCAATTTTTGCTTATAACTCAAAAACAAAAGAAGGTAGCCAAAATGAATACAACTCTTCTTAGTTTATCCGAAAAAGAGATCGAGAATGGGGCATCAGATTTTGTCTCCTTTGGTTCAAAAGTTGTGGTGCTAAAACATCGAAATATGCCCACCCTGTACACTGGCGCTATCGCTTCTCGTTGGATGGACTATAGTAAAGAATATCCTCACCTCCTTGTCCGTTCCACCAGTTGGCGGTGGCGTTCCCGTCGAACCCCGAAGACTGCAGGTGGTTGTAGGTGGCGGCGCCCATGTTCATCGGGCTGTAGTTGCCCTTGGGGGCTGGCCCCTCCCCAGCCCGGCTGGGGGGGCGGGTTGAGCCCGTTCCTCATGCCGCCGCCGCCGAACATGCCCTGCTGGGCGGGGTAGCCGCCCCCCATGCCGCCGTAGCTGTTGGCCATGTTCCTCAGGCTGGTCAGGTAGTCTTGCTGCTGGCTGGACGCGGGAGGGAACGCGGGGTGGTTCTGGTTGAAGGCGGGGGTTCTCACGGAGGAGCCGAAGGGCGGGGGGTTGGGGGTCGATGCGACTGCGGTGCTTCTGGGGACTTGCGCTGGTTTCTGGTCGAACTTCGGAACCGGCTTCTCCTTGTCTTCCACGCTGAACTTCACCTGTGGAATTCCGAAGGGTTAATGTAATGATCGCTATGATAAAATCTTCATAATTTCCTGAATTTGTTCTTTGTATTCTCATTTATTTGTTTCGAAAATCGGGATACAAACAGGCCGACGCTGAATTAAAGTATTCACTCACATTAACTTTTTCTGATTCTGTGTCGAACCCGTTCAATCTGCCACATCTCGTAGAACAAGATCGTAAGAGAATATTTCATTCTAGCACACTTTTCATGGGAATACAGGTTGTCTCGTTAAAAAAAAACTACCCTCAATAAATCAACAACGATTCAGAACTCATAAAAACACTTGGGCAGGTCGATTTTTGATGACAGGAGGACATGATCTGGGATACAAAGCTTGTTTCTACTAGCAACCATCTGAAGAGGGTTGCAACCCCATCAGGAATTCGAATAGGGAAAGTGGGTAGTTTTCTGGCACTAATGTATGCAGGATTCAAATTTGTATGAACCTGCAGTTTGTGTTCTTATGAAGTAGATATTCACAAAGTTACAGTTTTTAATGGAATTATGGTACCGATAAAACTGAATGAAACGGAAATGATCTGATTGAGCGTATAATTCCTTTTGAAAGAAAATATTTTCAACAAACAGTATGACTAAAAATTTACCACAAATTCTCGATTTTCTCACCATTAGATTGCATGCAGATTTTTTCTCTTATTAAAAAATTTTTCTAATTGTTTCTTGTTTCAGACACTGGGAGAGAAAACCTAAATTAAGTTTTCAGGAAAATGCAAAGACCTCCCAGACAATATTTCAATATATATTTGAAATCACAAGTTCATAAAACCAGAGTTGCAGATTTAGAACACCCTTAACATGCTAAAGCATGTACGAAATAATTTTGAAGAAAAATTGTATCGCTATATGCAATCTAATGACGAGCACAAATTTTTACTAATACTGTTTTTTGAAAATATTTTTCATTTAATAGAAATTATACAAATTTGATTCGTTGTTGAGTTATTGAAGGTGGACACTTTTAAATGAGACACCCTTTATTTATTGATGACATGTTGGCCTTCTGCCACGGATTTATTTAATATCTGTCAAATTTATGAGAGAGAAAACAATTCTGCCAACCAATATTTTTCAATGCAAAAATCACCAAACCATATTTTCGGAAATATTTCATAAATCTCGATAAAAATTCAACGAATTAAAAAAAAATGTATGATACTCGTACAGAATGCTCATTCTAGAACATTTAAAAACTCGCCACTTCGTAGCGAAATTTTGAATTTTGATATCTTGTAAGAACATTAATACCTTCTACACTGGTCTGATTATTATAGTTTCACAAGAAAAGAATAATAGTACTACTCCATTAACCAAAAATCAAAGTGAAAAAGGAGTGAAAAAAGGCAACAAAGTAATGCGCCCATAAACATTCCGAAAAAACTAAAACAAATGATTTTGAACTGTATTAAATACTCCTAGAACAGTAATTACAACAAATACTCACCTAGGAACGAAAATTACTACGAAATTTTGACGAAAACCGAAAGAACCTAATACTTCAACGAGAAATTTTGACGATTACCGATTCGAATGTTTTCACAGCTACTTGATTCCAGGATCAACGTCATGATTGCTAGATTCTATCGCGTTGAAAATTTCCATTCAATTTCACTAAAAATGTTGCGATTTCGAGTGATTCTGAAAAAGTGTGAAACTGATTGATTTCGTTGTTCATTCGATATGGCGACATCTCAGCTGCTAAAAATTGCAATAATATTAATATACTGCTCCACAAGAGTTGGGGATATCGTATTCAATCATTTTGAAAAGTATGTAATCTTCGAGAAAATCGCTGTAAAATCATTTGAAACTCAATAACAACTTGAATCGATCCAATAAAAATCAGTATGAGACATTTCGTCAATCTGGTCGCCTTTTTTCTGAATTTTGGTTCTTTGCATATGCTTCATGAATGTTCTTATTTTGAAATGGAGTCAGTTTATCAACGGCTTCGATTTGAAACGAGTTTTCTGAAAAAGCCAAGACGACATTAACAAAAGCTGAGGCTAATAGGGCTATCGGAATGCTATAGGGTGGCCTAACTCAGGTTGTTGTAGGGAAAGGCTCCAAGTCCGCCAAAGTGTGATATCCCGACTTCGAAATAGGTTCAGGGAGACAGGTTCCGTGTTGGAAAGACCAAGGCTTGGTGGTGTGACGAAAGATAACACCTGCTCAGGATCATTTCATCACCGTTTCGGCTAGAAGAAAGCCTACATCTACGTTTAGAATCCTACGGAAAACTGTACAAAATGCAGATGGGGTCCAAGTTTCCATCGAAACTATCAGACGATGTTTTAGAGAAGTGAATCTAGGTTCTAGACGTCCATTAAGAGGAGTTCCATTAACACGTGACCATAAGCGTCAAAGACTGGAATGGGCAAGGCAACGTTTCAATTGGAACGATCAATGGCGTAGTGTCCTTTTCACTGATGAATCCAGATATGGACGATTTTCAGATTCTCGAAGAATAAGGGTAGTTTTATGGTATGGCCGGAATATTTTTCAATGGGCGCAGAGATCTACACAATTGTCCTGGGAATATGGTCGCTTTACACTAAAGGGAGCATGTCATTGACAATGTTTTGCCTAATTTTCACGCTGCTATTGGTGAAACTTTTCAATTTCTAGACGATGACGCTAGACCATACCGTGCAGCCATAGTTGAGAATGCGCGCGAGGAGCTTGGTATTCCACATTTACCAATACCTCCGCACTCACCATAATTGAATTGCATAGAACATGCATAGAAGATGCTCTAAAGAAGATAAGATAATCATCAACCTACCCCAGAATCCTTAAATGATCTGAGAGAGCTTCTGCCCAGTTTATGGAACCAAAGTTCTCAAGAAATGATCAACAACCTCGTGTGTAGTATGCAAAGAAGATGTCAAGCTGTTATTGATGCCCGTGAAGGCCATACATTGTATGGATAGTATGAAAATGCTCGAATTTTCTGGGAATAAAATTTCGCTATTTTCCTCTTTTTTTTTCAACCACCTGCAGACCTACAGGCTAAAATTAATGTTATTTGCTGCAACTTGAAATCATATTAAAATGAATTTTCATAACAAAATCTCATTCGAACTATATTTTTTTTGCAATTTAAGTCAAAATCCCTAACTCATGTGGTGCAGTTTATTTCACCTAACGTTTCGCCTCTATCTGGGGCTATCTTCAGATAATTCTTGGTCTGAGATTGAAACTCGACCGTTTGTTATTTATACTCCGGATTATGGCGGGAGAAGGACGTAAGTTTACGTGAGCGATGTTGATTGTCTCATCGCTCCAACTTGGTATCGGCTTGATTTTGGTTCTGTCTAAGACCATAATGAACCAATGGAGTTTCTTCTTTTCTGTTTATGTTTATAAATCTCAATCGCTTCCATATTCATCCTAGGATAATAAGTAGCCATATAGATGGTTTCTTCGAGGCCCTTTCGATAGAATGTCGTTCAAATTTTTCCATGAAAAATTTGCAATTGCAGAAAAAAAACGTTTCTATTATCTCGCTCACCTGTTTATTCTCCTCCATCTTCTTGTATATCGACTGCAGCGCCACGTTCTGCTTGGCCCTCTTCATCTTGGCCGACTCCATCTTGACGTTCGCCTGCGTCGCGGCGCCGGCGTCGCTCGCGCCGGTCTCCAGGTTCGACATCAGCTCCCTCTCCTCCCTGTACTTCTCCAGGGAGCCCTGCGGCTTCAGGATGCCCCCCTTCTTCTCGCTTCTCGAGCCGTTCTGCGCGGCGTGGTTCTCGATGCTGAACGACTTTATCTCCTCCAGCAGCTCGTTGGTGGGGTCGGGCTGGATGCAGCCGGGCTCGAACCTCACGGAGCCGTCCTTCGATTCTGTCCTGAGAGACCAAAGGTTGAAAAAAGAACAAGATTCCAACAATTCGGTTTTTTTTTTGACGATGAAAACCACCGAACGTGAATCGCAACAATACCGGGATAATTTTTCATCCGTTAAAATTCAATTGGTCATTATAACGACGGGCTTAACATAAAATACATCAAAACTTTGAAAAATTTGATGAATTGGGAAAAAAAAAATAGGGAATAATTTTCCCTCTTGCGAATAACGCCAATAGGTGTCGCTACATTTTCTAATAATATTAACGCATCTGTGTATTTTGAGTGGCTCAAACGTCCGAATCAAGACATTCATATTTTCTATCGAACACACAAAAATACAATGGGTGTTTCCAATTGACTTCATTTGGAGCAGATATAATTAAAGGACGTGGATTCAATCCAACATTCAAGGTAAGAATATAATATTAACATTAATGATTTCAAATCTCTTATTTTGTCCCCCCTTTCTGCTATTTAGATCCAATGCCAGATTCACCATCGAATTGGATCATTACAACCACTTGAAGATGCACATTATAAATTCCTCCAAATTTACTTCATATAGGCAATATGGATGATCAACGTCAATCAATTAATGCAGACCTGAGAAGAATAATTCTTCAAGATCTGCAGCAACTACTTCATGAACATCATGCATTGGGTCGATTGTTTAAAACTGCTTTGGAACGTATGCCAAGTGACGATCACAAGGTTGTGATTAGAGCAGATAATCGACCTGTTGGAGCACATGACGCCAATTCAACTCCCCTACAATAGACGAAGTGGCAATTGTGATTGTAGGTGGAAACTTGGAAACGCGTGATATTGTTCTTACGCGCCGCGATACTGGAGAATTGCAACGAATATATGAAACACACCGTTCATACGATGCTCTACAATACCCGCTAATGTTTTGGAGAGGTGATGATGGATATTACTTCAATATCAAGATGATAAATCCATTGAATGGTGAGTACCTTTATTAAAATTTAAAATGTCTACTTAATACAAATTTGAATTATTTGATTTTAGGTGAAGAAACCACCAAGAAAGTGAGATCGATGAATTATTATAAATTTAGTTTAATGGTTCGTCAAAATGCTGATAACTATTTGCTGAGATTTCGTCGATTGTTGCAGCAGTATTGTGTTGACATGTATTGTGAAACTAGCTGACCCGCAGAATTCGTACTGCCTCAATCGATAAATAAAAAAGCAACTTCAATATTATAAAAAACTATTATGATATAATGGCCAAGAAGTTTTTAGAATCATTTCCTATTCCAGAAACTAAAGAGCGTAGGGGACCTGGTGATGGCACCAATTGTGGCAATTGGCAATTAGATAAGATAGCTGACCTGGCGAACTATGTTGCGCCTTAGAGATGAATGAAGTTGTTACTAACCATTGGTTTTTTTTTAAGAAGGAAATATATTAGGTGGAATACAAAAAAGTGCAAAATATAGAAAAAATTTTATTGCATTGAGGTAAAGAGAGAACTTTTTTAAATATTTCATCGATTGAAACAGTGCGAAGTCTGCTGAGTCAACTAGTTTTCAATAATATTTAAAATTAATAATATCGTTAAAAAAAGGACACCTTCATCAATATTTCGAATAGTGCAAGAAGTATTTTGACTGACATTATAGAAGACTTGCATCAAAATTTAATGATCCATTAAATTTTACTACTGCATCAAAGATGATATTCCATTGGCAGTAGCCACGAAAACCCCGTTTCACGGAGAAAAGACTTGAAAATTCATGAAAATTCGACAGGTGAAGGCCCATTGAAATATGTATGAGTGAAAGTCCATGAAATTAAATGGGTCATTTAATGGATTTCGATGAGTGAAAAAAAAAAAGAAAGTCCATTAAATCTTAGTCCCCCATTAAACAAGATATTCAATTGACGGAAGCTGTGAATAACTTGTTTTATCGATTGAGAAATTTTCAATGAACCATTAAATATTATATTATTAAAAATATTCAAATTATTGAAGCATAACCCCTAATATATTAATAGGTTTGAAAACAGGACACCATTATTGATTTTTGAAACATAGATGAATTCAAATAGTAATCATCGAAATGAATACCATTTTCAATTCCCAGGCTCAGAGATCTTTTATCACCACCTCAGTACTTTGTAATATTTTACTCATTACTTCACAACCAATTGCTATAAATTCTGAAGTTTTTTATGAAGATTTTGTCCTGAGCTGTGCGGGATACTGATGAGGTCCAACAAGGCCGAAACCGGTATATCTCTCATCTCAGTGACAAAATCTAATATCATTTCTCCAACCTCATGATGAAAGATCTCTGAGCCTGGGAAGTGAAAATGGTATTCATTTCGATGATTACTATTTTGAATTCATCTATGTTTCAAAAATGTTCTCGATGTGCCTTCGTAAAGGCAAAGAATTTTCTTTTTCTTTAAAACCATTATTTATATTTCAAAAAGGGCAAGTAATATTTTGACTGACGTATTGTCAATGACTTTCATCAAAAATTTAATGATCCATTAAAATTCTAGTTCCCCATCAAAGAGGCTATTTTATTGGCAACAGTCACAGATATCTTGCTTCCCATTAAATTTAATGGGTCATTCAATGGATTTACCCTGAGTTGCAAGGACGTCTATTAAATTTAAAGCTCCCTTAATTCTCCATTAAACAGAGTTTAAGGTAGAATTAAGGAAGCATTAATTTTTAATGGACGTTCCTGCAACTCAGGGATAGTGTGATCTCCAAGGAAATAATATAATTGTCCTAAAGTTCAACAAAAGTTCGAATGACTCATTCAGACCATTTAATCTATGGATAAAACAGTTTGAAGATATTTTCATTCACTACAATAAAGCACTCCAGCAGCCCGCATTATTCACTAAAAATCAATGTAAAGCGTCAACAGATGCAATGAATTGGTTGAGGCTTTCGCGGCCATCGTTCAATGTGACATGTTCTTTCGAGCATTTAGGCCGTCGTCGTAGATTAGTTCTCGACGTTTCGCCAGTTCGAGTGTCAGGCAGTTCAGTCCAGTGAGAACATCTCCTGAAATATAACTCCTGAAGATGCCAGACACTCGAACTGGCGAAACGTCGAGAACTAATCTACGACGACGGCCTAAATGCTCGAAAGAACATGTCACATTGAACAGATGCAAATTCGGAAAGATGGAAAATGAAAGAAAAAATAATTGTTAAAAAGAACCAATATTTAAGATATATGTAGAGGTTCTTTGATGGCGAGACTTTCATCATTTGACAACGTTGTTTTCGTGGTCATAAACAAAATATATCCCCCACCACAACTTACTTTGTTATCAACTTAGTACCATTCACCTCGAAGTCAGTCAACCACAGTCCGAAATCCAATATTCTCTTGATCCTCACCAACCGGTGAACGTTAGGGTCGTCCTCCGTTCTTCCGAAATCGAACTGCTTCATGTACTTGGACAACGGTAAGAAACCTTTGAGGTTCCTGTCTTCCCTCAGCGGGACGTTGGAATCTGGAAGGGGGACTTTTAAAACTCGAGATCGCGTCAGAAAAGAGTGTACCTACAACGTTCGTACGAGAAGTCCTTCAGGAAGGGCTGGATGTTGTTGAGGAGCTTGCAGAGACTGGGCCAGATCTGCAGCCGCTTCATGAAGACTCCCTCGGACAAGATTGTCGGGGAGTCTTGTATCCAGTGGAAAATGATTTTCACTGAAAAATGGGCGGTGAAAATCAGGTTGTCATTCGAAGATATCATCAATTATTCACAAAAATTATGTTTAAGTATAGTGCTATAGGGTATCACAATAGTTTAAAACGTCAATTATTTTTGAGGTTATTTTTTTTTTGACAACTGACAGTGATTTTCAGATTGAATCGCTAGAAATCTCTGATTGAATAAATTTTACTTAGACGAAGTTGGTTTGAAGAACACAAACAATATACAGGGTTACTCACGAATATGGCTCTATAGAATATTTTTAGGAAAGACACAAGATTCAGGATTGAAATTCTAAAGGTGAGCTACAAGTAAGAAGGCGACTTCTCGTATATTTCTTTAAGGTTCTAGGACTTTGCATAAATAGATTCTTCATTGAAGATTCTTTTTGATTCCCAATATTTTAATTTTGACAAGAAAATTCTCTTTAAATAAGGAAATACAAAAAAGAAATCTCAAAATTGAAGTCTGTTGAAATACAGACAACTTCCAGGTTTTTTCATTAAAACTTCTCATTTTTGACAATCCCCGAGAAGAAAGGCTGATGCTTCTTTTCGATAGCGTTATTTTCGAAATATGATGCGGGAGGGTCACAAATTCTTTGTCAACGTTAGAAGTGTCGAAACATCGAAAAATCGTTTTTTTCAAATTGGAACCCCATTTTTCGAAGCATTTTCGAAATCTTCGTCAAAAAATAATAGGAGCATACGTTCAAGACTTTTATCCCATAATGAAAATTTTTCGAGATTTTAAGGAAAAACAATTTTGCCTTCAATTTTCAATCTCATTTGGAAATTGTTTTTTTACTGGAAAATAATTAGCGGTCAATCGAAATTTTTGAAAATCTCTGGAACTGTCTTAAAAAAAAATGTAAACTCATAACTCATTTGATTCTTTTTTTTTTAATTATCATAAGTTTGATCCCTCTAAAAGACTAAAGACCCCAGGTTGATGGCCATTTGTTCAATCCTTCTTAACAATAAAAGTCGTTTATTATGACTTTCATTATTATCATTCATTTTGAGTATGAACTGGAAACAAACATTGTTAGACTGCCAAATAAATCCTGTTTCCTGAAATGGAAAATAAGATTCCTCCCCAAATATAGAAGTAGAATAATAACATTGGCAACGCAGCAAAGTGACTGACAACACAAATGTTGCCAATACTCGAATTCATTTTATCCGTAATAAGACTTTTCATTTTCATCTGTCATGGAAAGGAAAACATAGTTGCCAGACTGTCAGAAGAATCCTTTGTTATCAATGAAGTAAAATTATTGAATTTCTGTGACAAAATAATCAAAACACTGATTCCTTGAAAATTAGTGACAATCCTCCAGAAGCAGAATTGTCAAACATGTAGGAGCATGTTTGAAACTCTGTAAATAATTGAAGATAAGTATTTTGTTTTTTTTTCAACGATTTTCAGAACTCACAAGCCGACACCTGAGGAAACTTAAATAATTCTCAGCAATCAAATCTGTAGATATACTATTTTTCGATGAAATGAACATTTGATCTGTTGATTCTGAAATGAAATAAAGTAAAGAATAATAATAAAATTAAAAAATTGAAAATGAAACTAATATAAAACAAAATAAAAAAAAAAATTTAAATAAAAATTGAAATGAAAGGAAAAAAATTTCACAAAAGAAAAAATAAATAAAATAAAACAAATTAAAAATAAAATAACAAAAATAAAATAAAAAGTAATAAATTTCTACCAACCTGCCGGTAGGGCGTAATAATCAATCAGATTCTTATCGACCTGCAGGGTGTGAATCGGCACCAGGAAGGCGCTCAGAGAACTGGCCAGTAGATCCAACACCAGCACTTTAGCCTTCTTTTCATCCTGAGTCAACTCCTCTTTACCACCGTTCGATATATGCTGCAAGACGTACAAGTTGATCACAGTCATCTTCATCAGCTTGTCTTCGGTGAAACTCTGGGTGGCCACGAGAGCGGTCATGATGGTGCCCAGATTCTCCACTATCGTCTTGGCCTGATGCAGCTCCGTCAAAGTGTACAAATACCCGTGGGTGCAGATGAACAGGTTGATGAACTCGTTCACCGTCATTCTGCTGTGCAATTTTTCATCTGGCCTGAAATTTCAGGATTTCCAATTAATATAACAATGATCATAATTGACTTTATTTAGTAGGCAACATTACAAAGATGAAAAAAAATCATGAATAACTTTTTTTTACCCACCAAAAAGATCATTGGATTAATTTTTAATTAATTAAAAATTTATCAAATTAATTTTTAGTTAATTAGGTTAATTTTCTATTAATTAGATTAATTTTTAATTAAATAGTTTAATTTTTATTAATTAGATTAATTTTTATTAATTAGATTAATTTTTAATTAATTAGATTGATTTTCAATTAATCAAATTAATTTTTATTAATTGAATTAATTTTTAATTCATCAAATTGACTTTTAAATAATTTGATGAATTGTTTTTTAATAATTTTTTTAATAAATCTATTTTTGATTAATTAAATTGATTTTCAATTATTTGATCAGTTATCAATAAATTTTAATTAGTCATTTTAATCAAATTAATTTTTATTTCATCAAATTAATTTTTGGTTCATTATATAAATTTTTATTTAATTGAATTAATTTTTAATTCATCAAATTAATTTTTGAATAATTAAATGAATTGATTTTTAATAATTTTTTGAATAAATCTATTTTTAATCAATTAAATTGATTTTTAATCATTTTGATCTGTTATTAATTCAATTAGTTATTAATTAAAATCAATTATTCATTTGAATGCCATTTTCAATTACAGAAAACATCAAATGCTTTACAAAAATATCTTGATGGATTGAAAAACATTTTATCAAGTGAAAAATGAAAATGTTAAAATGTTGGATTCTATCTGTTTTAAGGTCAATTTGAAAAAAATTATATCTACTAGAGTGAGAATTCCTCAGATTCGAATCAATCAATTCTTCATCTAAACTTCCGTTACACTTTCAACAATGGTCACTAACGGTTGGTTTCACAAAACTTTGTTTGCACCGTTAAATTAATTGGAGCAACTGCGATTTGTTGAATTTTCAAAATGAGTGATTCGATTTGTTGGAATTTACTTAGGGTTTTTTAATCGCACAATTAAAGTTTTGTGAAACCCACTCTAATACCTTTCTGCACATTTGTCTCACCTTTCTTTGTCGATTGTCGAACTCAAAGTACTTAATAAATTAGTTGTTGCAGCAGGAAATGGATTTTTAACTGCTATACCTCTGACATAATAAAAAACCGTTGATAATTTATCTCCCAAACTGGCTTCCAGCAATGCTAGTTGATTATAGGGATGTCCGCTATTAGGAGATACCTGGATGGCTTGTCTACAATAAAAAAAATTTGCAACTGATACCGGACTTGATTTCTGCAGACTTACTTGTAAAAACTTTCAGCTTGTTTCCTCTGATTTCTATATCTGGCGATGTCGCCTAGATGAACCAAGCAATACTGGCATATATACAGACAATAGGTAGATTGTGGCAGATTCGTCTGATCATTTCCAAATAATTCCTTGGTTTGACCATAAAGTCTACCTTGACGTCTAAACGGCAAGTCGATCTCAAACTTATTACAGAACTCCTGCAGAAGAGAGATGTAGAAACCAGAAGCTGATTCCAAGCACCATGTCAACAGAGCTTGGCAATCGGATCTTTGGGGATTCTAAAACATAATTTGTTGAACTAAAACTTTCAATAGATCCAAATGTTTTCTTTGCCTTCTTATCTCTCACAAATTCTTGTAAAACATTGATATGGTTCTTGAATCCAATATTCCACAAGTCCACTTCGACTTTCTTATCCAGAGCATATTCTAAATCGATTATTAAAGCCTGGTGATATACAGATTGCAATTTCTGCTGTTCAGTCCATGCCTGTGATTCATTTAGCAAGTCCCGTTTGGCTAGTACTCTAATTTTCAAGTCCTCAGCTTGCCTGTAATTAGATCCGAATAAAGTAGTACCTGACATGAAGTGGCAACTTTGGTTCTGATACCGAAATATCTCATTCACTTACTGCAATATTTGTACAGCTGAATTATTATATCCCATTTTAGTCTATTCCTTCCTTTGAAAATATTTAAAAAGGTCATTCGAATTGAACATTTGATTTGATATTATTCATAACCATATATCACCACAATTTCTTCCAATCTTATGAAATACATTAAATATGTTTTCAAATCGCATTTTTCAAACGAAATTTTCTATTTTTGTCAAATATCAAATTAACCACAGAACAAAGAAGTGACATTTAAATATCACTAAATTTGAGATTTTTTTTAGTTCTTTTTGAAAACTTTGGACATAACTAATCATTTAAAAAAAAAACTCCATTTGATGAATATATTCATTCAAGCAGGCCTGGAGAGTCCAGTCATGAACTTGAACCAGTCTTAGTCGAGTGCGCATCAATTTGAAAACAGCTCAATCCTAGGCTCTGCTCTGATCAAAGGACTGTTCTTGTTATGAAAATTGTAACCCGAATGAACCTAAAGTTGAAATGTTGTGTTCTGTGCACTTCACATGGTCACAGATGACAATTATTTATTTTGAAATGGTTGACATGCCTTGAAAAAGTTTAGAATCCAAAGATTTTAAAACCTACCGTTACAATAGTGTTGTTTCAACTTATATACAAGCATTTTTATTTTCATGATTGTTGTATAGTCAAATTTGTTGATGAGAGGCATACTTTACATCTTAAAAATTCCATGAAAAATGGACATAATGGTATTATCCAACAACTTTTTGTTTGAATGAAACAGTTAATCGCCACAACTCAAGGTATAGGTCAAATGAGAATCCTCATTGGATTCATGAAGCACATACCCAGCATCCACAGAAGTTAAATGTTTGGATGGGAATTGTCGAAAATAAGCTTATAGGCCCATTTTTTATCGATGGAAACTTGAATGGTGACAAGTATTTGGATCTACTAAATAACGAAATTATTCCTGCACTTCAACAGAATGGGCAATTACCACAAAATATTTGGTTTCAACAAGATGGAGCACCTCCCCACTATGATAGGTTAGGGATTTTCTGGCTGCGAATTTTCCATATCGATGGATTGGACGTAGAGGATTCATAGAGTGGTCTGCTCTTTCTCCAAATCTTAACCCGTTAGATTTTTTTCTTTGGGGTTATCTAAAACACGTGTTTACGTTAGACGACCAACAAATTCACAGGAATTGAGACAAAGAATTATTGATGAATGTGAACTAATACGTGGGGAAGTCTTGGAAAGAGTGACTCAAGAATTTGTTAATAGGATGGCATATTGTCAGCAAGTAAACGGCGATCATTTTGAACATTTGAAGTAATTTTGTTTCTCATTATTCTAAAATAATGAAATGTACATCTATTGTACTACTAACAGTGAGTTATTCCTCGTTCTTACAAATTTTTTTAAACTAAACTCAGTATGTATGAATTCAAACTAACAAGCTCTTTCAAAATCTGTAAAAATATATAGGGTGTCCCATTTAAATTAAAGAGGTTGATGGAATTTCCGGTTGAACCGGAAGTATATTATTATCAAAAAAATGTACATCAGATGCGTTTTGTTCCATTGCACTTACCATACTTTATCCCAATCCTGTATTAGAGCAGAAATGCATTATTCAAACATTCGAGGAACTCTAATAGGTTATTACCGAAAATAAAGATGATATAATTCTCATGAAAAATTGACTGCATTCGATGTTAACTACATGTTCCTTTTCACTTTTATTATTGCTATCTAATTGTGTGGTATGTTGTGAGTTCAACATGAGGAGAAGAAGAGGTGATTGAACTGGTAAAAGAAACAGAAAAAACTTGACAATGCTTTGAAATGTGTGGATAAGTTTATTAATTTGGAAATTGACTATTTGTAATAAGTTAGAAAGAAAAACAAATTGAAGTGAGTGAAAAATGAATTATTGTGATATGACAATTGAATTGTATCTAAAATATTTGAAGAACAATGAAAGATTACATATGAATATCCCATTTATTAAATAAAAGAATGAACTTGTTTAATATAGAAATAACTAAAGTTTATGTTACTCTGATTTGCAACCAATATAAATTTCTTATAAAGAATTTAATCGAAATAATAATCATAATGAGAATCTGAATCATCATCGCTACCGCTGTCTTCGAAATGATACTCAAAGTCTGAAAAACAATCCTCTAACATCGTAAGGCTTATAATGTAGCTGTCGTCATCTTCTTCATCGAAACTGAAGGATGGTTCTCTGTAATGGCCAAAGCACGAACTTTGAGGCGAGTGACGAAATAAGCACTTGCTACCGAGCCAACATACACCCTTGCCTTTTCTGTAATATTTACAATTGATATTCGCTAACTTCCTATTTCTGGCAGCAAGAAATTTCTGCTTATCCTCGCTGTTCACCCAGAACGAATTTTTATAAACATAATCCGAACTCACTCGGCATTCCGGACAACTTTTAGTAACTTCGTCCTCGAAATGTGCAGAATTCCTCCACATCTTGATACAAGAGAAGCAAAAGCAATGCTTGCAATTCGGAAGAATACCGAATTTATTTGCACCTTTCTTTTTGCAGATCACTTCCTCGAAGCAAATTCCACATATTTTTCCTTTGGATGATTCTTTCAAATTTCTTCTTCTATCACTGGCATGTTGTGAGGATGATTTTTTGTCGCTTGAAAATGTGTCGTGACGATACCTGCATCTTTTACCATATCTACAATATCCGCTTTCGAAATAAATACATGGTGAATTTTTTTGGTGGGGTCTACTGTGGTTGGCCTTTCGATTCATGTTTTCCTCTCAAAAAATTAACTTGAAAACTGGATCTCAGCTATTTTCCAATTTAGAAAAGGTGACAGCATAAATGTCAAATCGTACATTTATCACATAAAACAGTCGAAATAACAACAATCTTGATGCGCAATTTGAAGGTCAGGAGGATGCAAATATTTGCGATTCGGCGAGTTCTATTATGTGAACAGCGATGATTATCCTGACAACCTAGTCGAGTCAGTACGGTATTCCCTAAAAGAAAGTTAATTTATTTTTCTAATGCAGTATATGAGAAAATAGTTATGGAGATTTGAAACTGTATGAAAAGTTTTTATATATTCGAAAAAAACGAAAACATACCATGCGTATCATGATTTTCAAACTATACACCAGAGACATCTATTAACGAGACAGTTAACCCAGAGACAATCGTTAACTTGACTTGACTTGACTTTTCTCGACCTCTTTTTCTTGCACATGGAGAATGGAGGCTTACATACAATCGTTAACCCACAGGGCGGCGTTCGGAATCAACGTCGGATAAAGTGCGTGTGTCGAACGCTGGGCGCACTCAGTTGTTTGAAATGTTGCCGATCGTTTTCGAACGACGTCGGGTGTTATCTTCTCTCTCTTTCTAACTGCAACGTGAGGTTAATTCAATATTTTTCAGATGATATATCAAGAGTATGAAGATATCTTATTTAATTCAATTTTCTATCAGTGAATACTAAAAGTGGCTATTTTATTAAAATTCCTAGAATGAATGCAGAAGTAGCTGGATGATAATCGCAGGAAATAAATAAGATTGAGGGTTTTTATTTACACCACTTTGAAAAAAATGAGATGACTCTCATTCTTTAGATTTTCCTCCCCTGGAAAGCTGCAAATGTATTTTGTATTCAAAAGTATCAGTAGATTTCACACCAATAAGCAAACGAAAGTTTTCTGACAGCCTTTAAATTAATAAAATTTTTGGAGCAAAATATTCAATTGAAGGAAATGTAAGTAAACGTACTACATTACTGTAATATAATATGTGATAAATAGACTTTCTATTTTATGAGGCGGGGCATCACAAAGGAAATAAAATACAGCATTGCTGTAAATAAATAAAATTTTTGGAGCAAAATATTCAATTGAGGAAATGTAAGTAAACGTAATACATTACTCTAATATAATATGTAATAAATAGACTTTCTTTTTTTTTGAGGTGGATCATTCACAAAGGAAATAAGATACAGCATTGCTGATGAAGCTAAAAGTATCAACTGTGGCCGATCTTGAGGAAGTATGCAGTCTTCTTCATGCTATTTTGTTTGTAGCCAAATTTGTTGTAAAATCCAGGATGACCAATTGTCCTGATATTCATTTATTGAGGAATGTACCCAAAATCAGTAGGTTAAGTGGTATTTATATTGGAAGTAGATATTATCAGTAATGAAAATGATTTTAGGTTGATGCATACCAGTTACAGAAATTAATTTTGGTAAAACATTCTGTGGAGCAAGACCACGCCTGATGACGAAGCAGCTATCCTCAGAAGAGAAAATAATAATAATGCATGAATCGTAGTGGAAACTGCAATATGTTGTATGTCCAACATTCCAAGTTTTCAGGAGAGACAGCAAATTTTTCCAATACGCTTGATATTTATTTCACCTCTGAATGATAATACCATAGTTTTTCTTGTTGACATGACTTTTTGTATACAAATTATTTCTGTTTTCATCGATTAAGACTTTTTCTGAGTTGTTTTGAAAATGAATGATTCAATTACATAACACCTATTGCATGATGTGCAGATTAACAAGTTGGCCAGAGTGGTGCAATAAAATAATGCTAGATTATTTTTGAGATACCACATACAGCGGTTTCCATCATGATATATTAATGTAACTTAGTATTTATTAAATGTTCTTCAAAAGATACACTGTTTTATTTAAGAGCTTTATTCACTGTAAAAAACAGGGTAAAAATATAAAATCCATTCATGATTATAATATTTAGTATTTCTATCATATCTTGCATATTTCTCAGCATCAGGAGAACTTCTATTTCCTGGATTATTTGTCGACTGGGCACCCAATCAGGGTTATCAATATTTTCTAGATAGCCATCAAATAAACCAGATTTTTAAATAATCAGAGAAATAATTAAGAAATATCTGGATTGGTATCTGGAATAGAAATAATTTCATTTGATAATAATTTTAAACTTGTTTTTGAAAATACTAACTTGCTTTTTTCAAATACTTACCTTGAACATTGAATTTGGATTTGTAACAGATGAATAATAAACTCACCACCATATGTATTTATCAATGTATATGAAAATATTTTTTTTTACCACAGACAAGTGCTTGGCACTTTTTCTCCTGTATTGTTAATGGTTAATAAACATAATTCATTTTTAATAAACCTTGAATATTATGGAGGTGTACTTCATTTTCTTTGTGAATAAATTATTCCATTATCCTAGACTATCACGTGTATAAAATTTGAAATTACACTCATCTTGAAAAATAAAAATAATAAACTACCTTAAGAAACTAAATACTAGAAATTCCTCCGTAAAACAAACTTTAAAAATTCAAATGTGTAAATAAACGATATCTGCGCAAGACGAGTAATTGTTACCTACCTATTTTCTTGGTTGCAAAGTTGTACATCCCGGACGAACGTCCCAAGTGATTCCGAACGGGGGTAAAATTTACCCGACGTCGATTCCGAACGGCTTGGGCGCACACCGGACAACGTCCGACGTTGATTCCGAACGCCGCCCAGAACATCAAAATAACCTTATCGGATGAAAGCATAGAGATAGTATCTATCTCTATGGATGAAAGGAAGACCTTCAAGCATTTGGGGCGTTCGGCAAAACACATCAGATCGCTCCGGTCCATAGACACGGCCTTACAAGTGCCGCCATTCTCGACCTTAAATTGGGTTACATGATGGTCGAGAATAGCAACATTCTTCGGCCGGTTGAAGTGCAGTCCGATCGATCCGATGTGTTTGCCGAACGCCCCTATTGTTTAACTCTAGTTATTAAATGGGCTGTAGTTAGGGGTGGTAGATGATAGAGGGCGCTCTAGTTTAAAATTCTCATTTCATGATTTCAATTCAACTCGGACTCTGAATGCGTCTCTTGAGAATCCAATGAGACATATGTTGTAGGTTTGTGTAGAAAAATATCTAGATTTTATCACGACAATTAAAATAATAGTTGAGTTGACTAAAACGCCCTCTGGCAGCCAACTCCTAACACTACACTTCATGAATAACTAGAGAGTTATGAAGAAGGCTTTAAGTATGATTAGATTTAGACAATAATCTTCGGCTTATAAATTGGATTTCTCGCGAAATTTTTTTGAGTATCCCATTCTGGAGGTGGAGGTCTCTACTTTACAAATTTATGATAACAGAGACAGATCTTGTTTAACACAGAAGAATGATGCATTATTATGCCGGTGATTCCCAGAGATCTATTCACAAATGCGATATTGAAATTATGTAATCAAAATATGTTTGGGTTCGGTTCGAAGTACACTGCGCAAAAAAAATTAACGCACATTTTGGAAATCTCAAATTTATTCTACAACTGAAGGTGTTCTCAATGATAATGTTATCCACTTTCAACGTTTTTCTTCAATACAGATGTTTTTTCCCAGCAGGAATAAAAAAAAGATGATATTATCAGATTTTGAATGTATTGGCTCCATTCGAAAATCAGTTGTTCTCGATCAATTCTAGTGATCAATAGTTTTTCTTTCGTTTGATTTTTTACACTCGATCGCTCTGCAACTCGAATTTGACCCAAGAGGAATGTGCTCAAGCGGTAGTTTTGAGGAAAAAGGGTGGACATACACAAGAATTGCAGAAAGGTTTGGAGTTTTCCATACAAGTGTGTCTAGAATGTTGCAGCGATTCAGGGAGATAGGTATGAATGTCCGAAGACCAGGACAGGGTAGACCACGGGTAACAACTGCCATTCAAGAACGTTACTTGAGAGTTTCTTCGTTGAGACAACGGTTTGCAACCTCTCGCCTCCTTTAAAATCAGCTTGAGCAAACTCATGAGGTGCAAATTAGCACTCAGAAAAAAAAAATCGCTTCAGAGATATGATTTGAGGCCTCGTGTCGCGGCAAGAGGCCCAGCTCTTACCCCAGTCCATCGAAGGGCGCGTTTGGATTTTGCGAGAGAGCATATCCATTGGGAAGAGGCCGATTGGGAAAGAGTTCTCTTCACAGATGAGTCTAAATTCTGCCTCTATCATTGTGATTGACGTTCCCTTGTGTACAGACGTCCACATGAAAGATATGCTCAGTGCAATTTCCTGAATACTACTGGTTTCGGGGGAGGATCGATTATGGTATGGGGTGGAATATATTTGACTGCTCGCACATACCTAGTGGTCGTTGATAATGGAGCTATGAATGCTGATAAGTATATAAGGAACATTCTTGAAGAGCATGTAGTGCCATTTGCCCCATACATTGGTGAAATTTTTTTTTATGGACGATAATGCCAGACCCTATCGTGATCGTTCAGGAGTACCTCGAAGAGGTTGAAGTCTCTCGAATGGAATGGCCAGCAAGAAGTCCAGATCTCAATCCGATTGAGCAGGTTTGGGACAACCTCAATAGAAGGCTGAGAAGTTCAGAAAATCATCCAGCTACTCTTAATGACTTAGGAATCCAACTCGGAAAAATCTGGGAAGGATTAGATCAGAACATTTTAAGATCACTCATTTTGAGTATAAACCGTCGTTGCCGAGCTGTAATTCACACAAGGGGTGGAAATACTAAGTATTAAATCACTTATCAGCATTTCAGTACTTTTAAGATTGTTCATTTCTCTTCTTTCATATAAGATTCGGTGAAATCCTGAATTTTTATTTCATTTAATGTGTCTTGTTTCGTTTCAAAACCTTCCCGAGAGAACATAAAGGGGCCGTTCACTTGGCGATCACAATGATCAAAATGCTCCCTTAGACGTTCCACTTAACGACCGCGGTCTTTGTGAGCGCGGTAAAATCATCGCTCACTCCAAGCTCAAATCGACCCACATATTTCGATGTTCTGTGACGACCTATCTCAATAGATGCGTGAAAGTGAAAATGGACGTTCAGAATACAGTTTAGATATATATTTATTATAATATTTCTAACTGTTGTACACTTTAATAAAATTTATTGTTCAGAATGACTTCTACTTTTTTCATTCTTGTCATTTCTTTCATGACAGCCCAAAACGCCCAATAATCCGTTCCACTTGAGTCAACGTAATAGCGCTAGCAAGCAAGTGGAATGGGGAAAAGAGCGGTCGTGAGCGTGAGCGTTGTGATCGCCAAGTGGAACGCCCCCTATGTAATCAAAATATGTTTTGGGTTCGGTTCGAAGTAAACTGCTCGAAAAAATTAACGCACATCATGGAAATCTCAAATTTATTCTACAACTGAAGGTGTTCTCAAGGATAATGTTATCCACTTTCAACGTTTTTCTTCAATACAGATGTTTTTTCCCAGAGGAATAAAAAAAAGATGATTTTATCAGATTTTGAATGTATTGGCTCCATTCGAAAATCAGTTGTTCTCGATAAATTCTAGTGATCAATAGTTTTTCTTTCGTTTGATTTTTTACACTCGATCGCTATGCAACGCGAAACACGCAATTTGACCCAAGAGGTAGTTTTGCGAAAAGAAGGGTGGACATACACAAGAATTGGAGAAAGGTTTGGAGTTTCCCATACAAGTGTGTCCAGAATGTTGCAGCGACTCAGGGAGACAGGTATGAATGTCCGAAGACCAGGACAGGGTAGACCACGGGTAACAACTGCCATTCAAGAACGTTACTTGAGAGTTTCTTCGTTGAGACAACGGTTTGCAACCGCTCGCCTCCTTCAAAATCAGCTTGACCAAACTCATGGGGTGCAAATTAGCACTCAGACAAAAAGAAATCGCTTCAGAGAATATGATTTGAGGCCTCGTGTCGCGGCAAGAGGCCCAGCTCTTACCCCAGCCCATCGAAGGGCGCGTTTGGATTTTGCGAGAGAGCATATCCATTGGGAAGAGGCCGATTGGGAAAGAGTTCTCTTCACAGATGAGCCTAAATTCTGCCTCTATCATTGTGATCGACGTTCCCTTGTATACAGACGTCCACATGAAAGATATTCTCAGTGCAATTTCCTGAATACTACTGGTTTCGGGGGAGGATCGATTAGGGTATGGGGTGGAATATCTTTGACTGCTCGCACAGACCTAGTGGTCGTTGATAATGGAGCTATGAATGCTGATAAGTATATAAGGAACATTCTTGAAGAGCAGGTAGTGTCATTTGCCCCATACATTAGTGAAAATTTCATTTTCATGGACGATAATGCCAGACCCCATCGTGCGCGCATCGTTCAGGAGTACCTTGAAGAGGTTGAAGTCTCTCGAATGGAATGGCCAGCAAGAAGTCCAGATCTCAATCGATTGAGCAAGTTTGGGACAACCTCAATAGAAGGCTGAGAAGTTCAGAAAATCATCCAGCTACTCTTGATGACTTAGGAATCCAACTCGGAGAAATTTAGGAAAGATTATATCGGAACATTTTAAGATCAGTCATTTTGAGTATGAACCGTCGTTGCCGAGCTGTAATTAACGCAAGGGGTGGAAATATCAAGTATTAAATCACTTATCAGCATTTCAGTATTTTGAAAATTGTTCATTTCTCTTCTTTCACATAAGATTCGGTGGAATCCTGAATTTTTCTTTCATTTAACGTGTCTTGTTTCGTTCGAAACCTTCCCGAGAGAACATAAAACATAAGTTATAAAGTCAATGTAGAGTTAACTTTCATTAAAATTGAGGTTTTCAGAATGCGCGTTAATTTTTTTGCGCAGTGTATTTTAAACTATCACATTCTGGAGGGTAGAGGTCTCTACAATCCAATCCATCCAAATTCATGAAAACAGAGACAGATCTTGTTCAACACGAAAAAATGATTCATTATGCCGGTGATTCCCAGAGATTTATTCACAAATGCGATTTTGAAATTATATAATCAAAATATGTTTCGAGTTCGGTTCGAAGTAGTTCATTCCAGAGTAGTTCAGTATCGTCCTTATTCGTTCGGAGTAGTTCTGATGAGAGTAGTATATTTTAAAGTTCAAAACAGGTCAGTTCGGAGAAATCAGGGCATGATTCAGTTCCTTCAGCAGTTCTGTCAGCGCAGGGCAGTTCAGGATTGCACAGTAAGATACTCATCAGGATTTCATCATTTTATTCATGTTCATAATAATAAAACGTTAAACTAATTATATCGATTTTGTATATACAATGGTATAAAATAAATAACTTAAACGGATAGACATTATGAGAAATGAAGGCAGTTTTCACCATTACAAAAATACGTCGCCTTCTTATTCCCGAGGATATTCTTGAAACGGTGAAAGACAAGAAAGAACCTACGACACAGGCTTGAAGCAGAACCGACACCGAAGAAACCACCACCTGCCCGAAGGAAGACAAAATTCTTCTATATTTTTGCGTCGCGACGCCTGTCCTTTGGCCGCGCACCGACCACGTAAAAACCGACCAGACGGAACTGACAACCTCAGAGTCCGACGATTGAGCACGTGAGAGTCTTTAATTCCACCTGCGGATTCAGGGGATGTGCTTGCCTGGGTTCAGCCACTTCTTCATGTAGTAAGCGAATAGCGTGCTGATGTAAAGTAAGACCAGAAGGGCGCAAGTTACTCCCAAAGCTAAGACGGACGTCTTGGTTGGGCAAGGTTCCATGATGGTCACTGTTTTATCTGCAAAACGGACGGTGGTGATTAGAAACGTTCTGGATCAAAAACCTCGATGCTTACCTCTTCCAAAGTCTGCGCTGTTGAGCTCGCTCTTCAAGAACTCTGACTGCTTTTGGTCGCCAAGGTCCAAAACGAGGATCTCCTGACTGAGGGTCATGTCTTCCTCCTTTTCTTCTTCTGTCACGTTGTTCAAGGATCTCTTCTTCCTTCCCCAGGATTCTATGGAGTCTCTTCCCCATTCACAAACAGCCTGGAAATAGAGATAATTCATGTTGAGTGGCTACAAGAGGCAAGTTACAGCTTTCTTGAAGAATGATTAAATGAATTTTGTTGAGCCTGGCCTACGATATTTAACAGGCCAAAATGTTCCTTTAAATGCGACGTTGCCGGAGTGTTCACAGAGGGTTGGGGTCCTGATTCAGGGTGGTACGACGTTGCAGTTACAAGTTGAAATTCTATGTGGAAGGTGGAAGCGTAAATGTGTTCGCATCAAAAATTCGACAGGGAATCGTGTAAAAAGGTTTGTGTTTTTTCGCTGTGTGCGTGTGATTGGTTTTTTAATCAATAAATAAAGTGAAAATGGGGGTTGCAGTTGCAAAATCAGTGTGTATGGCATTCAATATTGAATTTTTCGTTCATATCTGGAAGAATTATCAACAGGAAGGTTTTTCATTTTGTTATTTATAGAAATTTCATTCGGAAATCTTCGATTTGAGTACTATGCCTCGTACTTGTGCAAAAGCAACTATAAATCTACTAATGAGTAAAGAAAGGGTCGGTATTTAGATTTCCGAAAGATTCCGAGAGGAGTAGAAGATGACTTAATGCAATTCATAGAAAAAGTAGTTTTAAAATCCACAAAGACAGTGTGGTTTGTATTAAACATTTTGTAGATTCCCATATTATGAAAAATAACTCTTATCCAAACTCCTGAGGTGCAGTTATGAATATACCGCGAAAAATTCACAAATTAACTGATGACGTCTTCAGTTACTACGAAAAGAACTGATCCTGAGGAACGGAGACAGAGATTAGTTGTCCATTATGACAATTTTTACACCGATTGGGACAAACAAGATCAGATCAATTAATTTTCAGACTTTTGTTGTAATTTCGAAGACAATGCAATCTCCCACTTCTTTTCCTACGTTTAAGAAAATGACTCTGTCCAATTCTACAATATAACGTTTTCGAAATGTTTATTTATGAGATATTCCCAGCGTACTTGAGATGTTTATCACGACAAATTTTCACTATGTCAGCAGCTTTCTGAAATTATCTTGAGCAAATTTTCCCAAATTCTTAAGCCATGAAAAATCTAAATTAGCATAAAGGGGTTGTGAGATGGAAAATCTTTGTTTAAATGCAACATTCAGTATTTGCTTATGGTCGGGCATACCTAATTTAGAGAAGGAGAAAAAATTTTTGATTTCAACAAACCTGATTGGTACTATCCAAAAAATTTAAGGTGTGAGAGACCACCCACCAGAGGTGGAAACCAAATTGGTTTCCTAAGGGAGCATTCAGTGTATCTGGTGGTTCCGATCGCTAAAATCCTTAGATAGTCCGTAGAAGGAAACGGTTAAAGTCCTAATTTTGGTAATTGGGAAATATTAGGTAGTTTCGAGGAGCGAAACGAGTAACGGTTAAAGTCCGTTGAGGAGGAGTAGTTGACGAAATATCAGGTAGCTTCGAGGAGTGAAAAAACCGGAGTAGAGGGATTTTGAAAAAAAGGGAATTTTTCTTGATATTCAGTAAAGATTTTCGAGTCGGGAAGCGCAATCGGAAATTACTGTGGTTGTTACTAAACGGGAGTGAAGCATTTCGGGAGTGGTTATTTCAGAGAACTTGGATTATATTTATACGAGGGAATCAAAAGGTCAGAACTTTTCAATTTTAATTGATGAGGATAGTTTGAGTCCAAAAGTCTTGCAATCTCTCACCTCTTATCACCTCACATCTTATTTTCTAATTATTTTTGTATTTTGGATTTCGGGTAATTCGATAACCCAGTGAAAAGTGAACTAAAATTTTTTTTGTATGGAATTGTGTTAGACAGTCCGAGGCATAGACGTATGGAATAATATTTTATTATTTTTTGATTTGTTGTGTTTTGGAAAATAAATTTTTATGTAAGTTATTTCACTGGTTTCAATTATCCCTAGAAACTGAAGATTGCCTATGGAAAAAATATGACAAAGTGCTACTCTTTTGCGGAAGGCCTTAACCACACTCTCTCCGAGTTGGAAAGGGCTTAATTTCGTTTGTTAGGTCGACGGGAAGCCGCTCTCCCGTTAACCACTTACCATCTAGATAATCTCCTATGAACAAAGTCACTTTTTATTACAAAAAGGACACAGATCATATGGGGTTGTCTATTACAGCATCTTAAAAAACTGGCTAGGCTCTTGGTCTTTTTTCCTACGTTAAGGCCACGAAAAAAGATACCGTCTTCTAAAGTATTTTGTGTCACTTAATCAGGAAGTTTAAAGATAACATTCCTCTACCCTCCCAGTTTCAAGGTTGATATCCTGCGATCTCCTCAACATTAATCATGATATCTACCCAAAAAAAGTTCTGAGGATGATTAGACTCTTACCGGCTCGCATGGTCCCAAGCAATACTTGACATTGCACTGGAAGATCACCCCGTAAGACTCAGTGAACCTGAAAGCCTCGTATACTGACTGCAAGGCATTTCCATCGGGAGTGAAAGCAGGGAGATGGTCGGATCCACTGGACAGCCTTCATCATCGATGATCTGGAAAGTGCTCTTGGCATCCTTGGCCATTGCGATGCAGCTTCTTGCGAAAATACCGTATGGTGCTGAGGACAAACAGTTTAAATTGAACACATTTCTAGCTCATCAAGAAATGTTCTACTTACTGTCTTCTGGAATCTCGATTCTGAAGGTGAGCTTGTCTCCAATGCGTACAGTTTCGACCTCCCTGGAACGGCTGTCCAAGATGCGGATCCTCGGTGGTGGTGCTTCTGGTGCGGAGGTGATGCTGATCATCTCTGGGTCCCTGAAATGAGACGTTTTGGATTAACAACAACTCTTACGGTTGGGACAACGCGAGAAGTACCTAATTGGCATCATTCCGAAGGTGATGTTCTTGGAGGACATGTCATAGGTGCACTTTACTTTGTAGATCTTGTCGGCCTTGGTCATGACCACGCTGTGGTGTTGAAGGACTACTGTGTTGCTGTACACGCCCACCTGGAAAAAGAGTAGAGAGTTAAGTCTTGAACTTGAGAGTTGCGAGTTTCTGCTGAATGTTTACGACTTTACGACTGGAGATACAAGAGATTGTTTATCTCATTCTCATTTCGATGTCGTCATCTGATTAATGTTCTTTGAATATTTCACATGTATCTTTCAAAAATATCCAGGTTTGTTAGTGTTGTTAGTTCTTTCTTTTTTGTATAGTAACGACGATTTTTGTGTATTAACTGTACAACACTGGCTTTTTTGGAAATAGATATATTCCTGTATCTAATCTGTGTTCTTCAGTTCAGAAAAATTAATTTTCGAAATGTAACCGAGGACTTGCAGAGATCTAGGCTGAGAGTTGACCACGGAAAATGTGCCATCATCAAGTATAGAATACACATAACCCTTCTCCTCGATGAGAACCACTTGAAGCCAGAACGCCTCATATTAGCTAGGCGTTACCTTCTGAATGATGTTTCTTGAAAGCGATACCTAGTGTTGTGGTAAACCATGGGAATTATTGATTTTTCAATTCACATAGTTTAAAATGAACGTAAATACAATGTTGCGAAGGAGATTATTAGAGACCTGATATCCCATCCCCAATGATTCAGACGTCTGGAGACAAACGAATAATTTCCTTTCGGACTCTGTGAAATAAAATATTCTCCAAACCCTTCTTATCAGTTATTATAAATAGTCATATGATCAGGGCTTCACTTTTCTCAACAGAAAAGTCGTGAGATGGAAAATTTTTGCTGAAATGCAAAATTGAGTATTTGGTCAATGGTTGGACAAGCCTAATTTAGAGAAGGAGAAAATGTTTGTCTTCAACAAACCTGATTGGTACTATCCAAAAAGTTAAGGTTGGAGACCACCCACCAGAGGTGAAAAGCAAATTGGTTTCCTAAGGGAGCATTCAGTAGACCTGGGGACGACGGTTTCGTGAGGTTCTCCAGGTTGCTCGGAGGAAGGTCAGAGAGTGTATCTGGGGATCCCGGGCAGGAAAGTACATCCTTAGATAACTCGGGTGACGGTTGAAGTCCGTCGAGGAACGGTAAAGTCCTAATTTTGGTAATTGGGAAATATTACGTAGTTTTGAGGAGCGAAACGGGTAACGGTTAAAGTCCGTTGTGGGAAAAAGGGTAGAGTTTTATTGTCGTGGTTGACGAAATATTGGGTAGTTTCGAGAAGTGAAAAACGAAGTAGTAGGTTTTTGAAAAAGGGAAATTTTTCGTGTTATTCAGTTAGGATTTTCGAGTCAGGAAGCGCGATCGGAAATTATAGTAGTTGTTGCGAAACGGGAGTGAAGCGTTTCGGGAGTGGTTGTTTCAGAGAACTTGGATTATATTTCTACGAGGCAAATCGAAAAGTCAGAACTTTTCGATTTTAATTCATGAGGATAGTTTGAGTCCGAAATTCTTACCATCTCTCACCTCTATCACCTCACATCTCATTTTCTTATTACATATGGTGTTATTTTGTATTCAGGTAATTAGATAACCCAGAGAAAAGTGAACTTATATATTTCTTTGTATAAACTAGTGTTAGACAATCTGAGGTCCAGACGTATGTCATGATACGTTATTCTATTTTTTCTGATTTTGTGTATTTTTGGAAAATATATTTTTATTCGAGTTATTTCACTGGTTTCAATTTTCCCTAGAAACTCGAGAGTTTCTGCCAGAAAAATAACACAAAGTCCTACTCTTTTGCAGAAGACCTTACCCACACTCTCTCCAAGTTGGAGGGAGCCTAATTTTGTTGTTAGGTTGACGTGAAGCCGCTCTCTCGTTAACCCTTTAACATCTAGATAACCCAGTATGAATAGAGTCACTTTTCATTACAAAAAAGACAAAAATCATATGGGGGTGTCTATAACACATAAATGGCCAGGTGCCAGGCTTAACAGACTTGTCCTTCACGTTGATATTTATTATATCAATTGAGTTTTAGGTTAGAAAGTAGATCACATGGAATTTTTCAGATACGCCTAATTAATATTATTTGACCATTGATTTGGCAATTATCAAGTTAGAAAAACGATTCAAGGAACACAAGATCGCCAAACATAAATTTTTAAAATTACAATCACTTGAATGCCTGATGATATACTATTAACCCAATCTTTCCGATGTGACAGTTGAGGTTAGATTCGAACTGTCAATTTTTTCAACTGTCAACTCGAGTTGGGAATGCCGTTGCACAATTTAGAATTGCCAACTATATCAGAGCTCGATAACTCGAAAATGTATCTCCAATAGAAGAACAACCACGTTTCTTGTGCCGTGTACTGGTCGCCAGTCAGCAATAAGATAGATCGTTATCTCCTCCGTCTTGCATATGTTCGTGTCAACCAGTTGCGTGTACCCGTCCAGATGACAGACGACCGCGGCATAGAATATGCAAATCGACGAACTTGTTAGATAAATATCGAGACAGCAAGAGCAACGAGATCAATTCCAGTCTGGATTTCACTTACCACGGACTGAGTGTTGCAGTCTTGCCCGCCCATTGTGAGATCCAGCCTGAAGAGGTCGCTGTTGATCACGTCCACGTTGCAGGTTTCCGATCGGCCCAAGGCGTAGATCCTGCCGTTGAAGGGCTTGTTGGTCCTCACTTGGACGGCTATCCTCGTGTCTTTGCAGTTCACGGACACTGAGAAAGAGAAAAGGATGTTCTTTATAACTTTGCTAGAAATTAAGATAAATAGAAGAAAAAAGTTGTAGTCTGTCTAAAACGATATGGTTGAAGAATTGAATCTTCAAAGTTAACCGTCCAAACCTCATACTGTTTTAAGGTGGGGATACTTAGATAAATAGGACAGAACCAAGTATGTTCAAGGTAATACTCACCATCGTAACATGTTCCTGTTTTATCGCAGTTGACATCGCTCTTCGTCAGGTTGTTGAGGTTTGGATCTTCAGTGGCGTCAAAAACTACTGGTAAGGTGTTGTCTGAAGGCGATCCAGACTGACCACTCGCAGATTCTAGAATGAAATGGTAATTAAAGACCTAAGTTAGGAATTAGCATATCATCGATGCTTTGAGATCACTATTAGATGAATCTTCCGATCTCAATTTGGAACATTATCATAGGACAAATATACTGCTCCACAAGAGTTAGGGATATCGTATCCAAAAACACCTTGAACCGATCCAATAAAAATCAGTATGAGACATTTTGTCAATCTGGTCGCCTTTTTCCTGAAGTTTGGTTCTTTGCATAAACTTCATGAATTATTTTGAAATGGAGTCAGTTTATCAACGGCTTCGATTTGAAACGAGTTTTCTGAAAATGCCAAGACGTAAATTAACAAACGCTGAGGCTAATAGAGCTATCGGAATGCTACAGCGTGGCCTAACTCAGGTTGTTGTAGCGGAAAGGCTCCAAGTCAGCCAAAGTGTGATATCTCGACTCTGGACAGGGAGACAGGTCTGTGTTGGAAAGACCAAGGCTTGGTGGGCGACGAAAAACAACACCTGCTCAGGATAGTTTCATCACCGTTTCGGCGAGAAGAACTCCAACATCTACGTGAAGAATGCAACGAAATACTCTTCAAAATGCAGAAGGAGTCAAGTTTCCATCGAAACCATCAAACGACATTTGAGAGAGGTGAATCTAGGTTCTAGACGTCCATTAAGAGGAGTTCCATTAACACGTTATCATAAGCGTCAAAGATTGTTGTAGTATGTACTGTGTGTAGTATGCAAAGAAGATTTCAAGATGTTATTGATGCCAGTGGAGGCCATACATTGATTCATAGTCTTAAAATGCTTTAACTCTTTGGGAATGAAATTTCGTTATGTTACTTCATTTTTCTTAACTACCTTGTATACGCTGCAGACCTACAGGCTGAAATCAATTTCATTTCCTGCAACTTGAAATCATATTAATATGAATTTCCATAACAAAATCTCATTTAAACTATATTTTTTGTAATTTAAGTCAATATCCTCAACTCATTTGGAGCAGTTTAAGTAACTCTAGAATCTTCATCGAGTCAGTGAATAACATCAGGTCTAGTAATACTGGAGAAGTGGAAAATATGCTTGGTATTTTTGCGAAATTTCTTAGATCTGGAAGAAAGTACTCCTAGCATAGTATGTAGGCACCAAATAGGAAACCAGTAACACTCTTCAGATATTCCAATTTGTTTTCATGAAGTTATAAGTAATGCTTTTCTAAAAAAAAAATACCGGAAAAATGGGACGAGAAAAGGACTGTATTGGTCCTTTAGTGAGTCCTGCCTGATATTGATGAGGGTTGTTACCAAGGACGTATAGGTATATGAATTTTCTAGCACGATGGGTCGGTCAACTCCTTATCAAAGTGGGCTACCTTGAGTAGATAGATCTTTCCTTATGTCCCTCTAACAACATAGGTTAAATGTGTTTCAGAAAAATCCCAAGGTACGAAGAGGCAACTTAGGAAGAATGGAAGACATGCAGATTCCATACAATCCATCCTAATTCCAGTGCTCGTGTCTAAGCGATCTTAGGTCAGGAGGTCCTCAAAAAATACTGTTAGCACCACATGCAAGCTAGCACCTCTGAAAGCTTCACATGATTGAATATGGTTGACTTTAACTTCCCCCTGGGATTGAAACAATCAAGGGACCGGACCCAAGCTACAAGTTAGAACTAATCCAGAGTTCTAGGAAATATTGAAAACCTTAAATCTTCGGATGGAATGACTCAAGAAGTCATATAAGTTAGTTAGGAGTTAGCAAGCGACCAAGACCGATGTGCTGAAGAATCTCATAGTAATTGGTGTACTATCGGCCTAAACATGTTGCCTGGATGGATTCTGTGTCTTTGGGGTTCCAGCCAAGCAAGTGTGGAGCGTTTTTTAGTTGGTTACAGTCCACCACTCGCTGGCACCATCAAAAACTGGACAGTGCTTTCCCCTACTTCAAGGTATAAATAAAAAAAAATTGATAAATGTTAAAACTCACTCTCGCAGACGTTCTCATAGTACTCTCCAATCCTTTGACCGTTGTCGATGAGTGGTCTCTCCGCATTCAGGTAGGTGCTGGGACCGTCTGGCAATGTCTTGTGGTCCAAATGGAACAGCTGGCAGTTGTACTGGGTGCCTTGAGGGGGGCTTTGTACAGGAAAGACCTGCAGAGGAACTCGTTCTCGATTTCGCAGGCCAGGCGACATGCAGCTTCGCTGGTAACCTGCAGCTCTTTGTCTGTGTAGTAGTGGAGGGAGGCGTACTGAGCAACTTTGTCGTCTGCCACGCCGAATCTGGGGGTCTGGAAGACCCTGTTGCTCTTGCAGCCTTGGCTCGCTGCGAAAAAAGGGTATCAATAAGGCTCGAGTTGGGGCAAATTAAGTAAGATTTCTTTTATGCTGATTACTTTCTCTATGATTATCTCGTTTGGTTGAGTTAAGTTAATTCTGTGATTATTATGACATAGATTTTTTTATTGTAAATCATGCTTTTTTCATTTCATGGATTGATACATTTTGTCCATTTCCTTTCCATTTATTATTGTTCTGATTATGACGAAAATAGCTATTTATGATATGAGTGTAAAAAGTGACGTTTTATTTTGTGAGTGAAAAGTTTGTGAAATGAGTGGAGCGAATTGAACACTTTCACGAACAATATAAAATCACGTTTAACACAAATACCATACAATGTTTTTTGTACAACTGCCTATTTTCATAATGAAATGGGTAAATTTGCAATGACAATAGACTTCAAAATGCATCTTAATATTCAAATAATCAAAAGGTTGTTGTGAATGGCAAACGTTGCCAACGTTATGATTACTAACAAATGAGAAAAGATGCTGTCATTTGAGTTTCTTTCCTGTCCTAATTTCGTTTTGGGTTTTTAACTGCTTAATATGTTTGTCGAGAGTCCAATTATTAATAAAAGTGACGATTTGGTTGTTCCTCTGGATATTGAAGAGTCTGCAAGAAGAGCAAATCTGGAACTCCTACCTAAAAAATTTGTTCAGCAGTACGATATTGCATATTCCTGGCCTGGTGTGAATTGAAAAATGTAGGAGGAAACTTCAGTGAAACTGTTTTCCTGGCATACCTACTTAGAGGAAAAATCAAAAATATGGAGTTCATCAACTTTGTGGAGGAAATTTTGTTAAAAATGGGGTGGATGTTAGTAAATATTTTAAGGTAATAGTATATTTAAAACGGAAAAGTGATAGATATCGTCCCAAAAAATCGAAAATTCTAACTCGTGAATAAGTTGAAAAGTTTATAAAGGAGGCACCAGATGAGAATAATTTGATGGTTAAGGTTGCAACTATTTTCGGATTATGAATTGCGTGAAGAATTGTGTAATTCATTAATGGCAGACATCGAAGTAAAAAATGAATCATTGGTTATACAACTTCCAAATACAAAAACGAAAGTCAGTCGTTCTTTCAGTATTATTTGGAAGTATGTAGACTATTTTCATGAGTACTTTGAATAATAAATGCACTGCCAATCATCCAGTTGGTATTAATATACTTGGAAAAATTCCATCTGTCAATATACAGGAAATTTTTTTCGAAGATCCTCTGCTTCATTGCTAGCAGAATCAGGAGCAAATATTTACGGTTATGAAAAATCATGGTGGATGGAAGTCTACGACGGTAGCCGAGGGCTTTGTTGATCATTCCATAGCATATAGAAATATCATTGCTGAAAAAATTCTCCCAACTCAACAGATTTTGGATCATCATCCAATATTGTACTTACACCAGGGCATTAATGTTAGTAATTTTTCTAGTTATACGATTGATATTAATGTTCATAAGTAATGATTGTTAAATATTGATAATGAAAATTTGCAATTGCTGAATTTTTCTCGTCTGATTTCTTCAAAAGAAAATGAAGTGCTATAAATATTTTCAACACTAATGTTAAAAATATTTTTAACACGCTTCCACGTAAACAATCAATTTTAACATTGTTTGCTGTCATTAAAAGTGCCACTTTTAATGGCAGTTGTACAAAAAAGTATGATTATTATGATTTCGTTTGAACCTTTTTCAAATTGTGATTCAGTATGATTTCATGAATAAATAATAATAATAATAATATTTATTAAAATTTTGCCAAAACTCAACTTCTTGCTTTCGTCAACTTGGAGACTTTCATGTTTCTCTCCAAACAAATCTTACCAAGGGCATTCTCACCTTGATAGAAAAACAACTCAATTATTAAATTCTTCCTCGTCCAACTCATGACCTTCCTACGAGGAATTCTATTGATTTCTAGGAAAGAACTGTACAAAAAGAACGAATTGAGACATTTTACCTTTAAGACATAGATTCTCGAAGTAATCCACCCCCTGGGCGTCCACGAATTGGACAAATTGACCTGTCGTCCTTCTGTCGGAGTCACTCAATTGACACTGCAGGGTGACGTAGTTGTATTCCACAGATCTGCACGTGAAACGATGCTGGAAAATTCAAGGAAAATCGTCAATTCGATTGTTCTCAGGACTGAGTATTTTATATCAAAATTGAAAATTTGCAAGATTTTTCTGATTATACTCTATATTAAACAGATTCAAAATATCAAAGGAACGTACAATCTATCCATTTACACTTTTATCATATGTACACCCCTCCACAATAAATTCTGGACATGCAAAATTTTTGTCAAATTCAACACCCTGCATCTTTTTTCGTGATTCTCTGATTTTGATGAAATTTTCATCAGGTAAAGTATTCGGTCTTGTTATATTAACCTTAAATTTACTTTGCGAAAATACCTGTAGTTCATCCGTTATACAGGGTCAAACAAAACCTTGTTTTAAACCCTTCATTTCTAAACACCCTGTGGTGAATTTGAGGCTGAAAATTTGATATCATTCAATTTTAATTTGAAGTGTGACCCTTTTTTAACATAATGTTTTTTGATTCACGTCAGTATCTGCTTTAAAAAAAAGATACACATTTTCGAAGAAAGTGTTGCATTTTTTCAATTTTTATAACAATTTAAAACGTTACAGTACCTTATCGACTAGTAAACATAAACAAACATCTGAAAATTAATAGCGTGTATTTCCACCTCGCTTTCTCATCACTTCTACCATACGACGTGGCATACTTTCAATGCATTTCCGAATTGCTTCTTGGGAATATTTTCCTGTTCTTCAAGAAGGGCTGTTCGTAAATCGGCAAGGTGTTGGGCTGCCGATTTCGAACATGTCTACATGGCCACACGAATCGTTGAATATTCACCTCTTCAAAGTATTCTGCTACAACCCGTGCAACGTGAGGCCTAGCTTTGTTCTGCATTAACAGAAATTGTTGCTTTCCCAGAAGCAATTCGTAAATGCATTGAATGTATGCCACGTCGTATGGTAGAAGTGATGAGACAGCGAGGTGGAAATACATGCTATTAATTTTCAGATGTTTGTTTATGCTTACTAGTCGATAAGGTATTGTAATGTTTTAAATTGTTATAAAAATTGAAAAAATGCAACACTTTGTTTGAAAATGTGTATCTTTTATTTTGAAGCAGATACTGACGTAAATCAAAAAACATTTTGTTAAGAAAGGGTCACAATTCAAATTAAAACTGAATGATATCAAATTTTCCGCCTAAAATTCACCACAGGGTGTTTAGAAATGAAGGGTATAATATAAGGTTTGGTTTCACCCTGTATAACGGATGAACTACAGGTATTTTCGCAAAATAAATTCCAGGTTAATATAACAATACCCAATACTATACCTGGTGAAAATTTCAACAAAATCGGAGAACCACGAAAAAAGATACAGGGTGTTGAATTTGACAAAAATGTTGCCTGTCCGGAATTTATTGACGGGGAGTAAATTTAATATCAGTTGAAATTGTTGACCAACTATCAACTATTGTTGACCAAGCTCAACCATTAGCGATCTCAATACTGCCACCTCCCATAATCTAATCTATTGTCGTCTTAGGACAATCTCTCACATATGGTCCCTAACGGTTACTCAGAATAACATTTACGAAGCCGACAGAGGACCCAATGGAAGTTAATCTCCTATTAAATAACCATCCCAACAGAATGTTTCACTTCCTCAATTATTTCTAACATTCTAACAGTTGCTTCACCTACGGTCATCTATTATACCGATTTTATTGTTGCTTCGAATCCTCCCATTATATGCCAGATTTATGTTGAAGATTTCCGGATTATCGTATAATAATGAGTCCGAAGAAAATGGGACGTTATCATGCTCCTCTTTATAACAAAAATAAAAAATCATCTAAGTGTTTCAGGTACGAATACATCATAGAAAAGCCTTCACTACTTATTAATTTGTTATGATTTTTACATATACAGGGTGTCTCATTCAAAAGTGTCCACAATCAATAAGTCAACAACGAATCATAATTTGTGAAAACATTAAGACAGGGTGTTTTTTTATGGAATTATACACTGCGTAAAAAAAATTAACGCACATTATGGAAATCTCAAATTTATTCTACAACTGAAGGTGTTCTCAATGATAATTATTTTTATCAGAATTATGCATGCATATGTTATCTACTTTCAACGTTTTTCTTCAATAGAGATGTTTTTTCTCAGCAGGAATAAAAAAGATGATATTATCAGATTTTGAATGCATTGGCTCCATTCTAAAATCAGTTGTTCTCGATCAATTCTAGTGATCAATAGTTTTTCTTCAGTTTTATTTTCTACAATTTGACCCAAGAGGAATGTGCCCAAGCGGTAGTTTTGCGAGAAGAAGGGTGGACATACACAAGAATTGACGAAAGGTTTGGAGTTTCCCATACAAGTGTGTCCAGAATGTTGCAGCGATTCAGGGAGACAGGTATGGATGTCCGAAGACCAGGACAGGGTAGACCACGGGTAAACACTGCCATTTAAGAACGTTACCTGAGAGTTTCTTCGTTGAGACAACGGTTTGCAACCGCTCGCTTCCTTCAAAATCAGCTTGAGCAAACTCATGGGGTGAAAATTAGCACTCAGACAATAAGAAATCGCCTCAGAGAATATGATTTGAGGCCTCGTGTTGCGACAAGAGGCCAAGCTATCAATCCAGCCCATCGAAGGGCGCGTTTGAATTTTGCGAGAGAGCATATCCATTGGGAAGAGGCCGCAATCGGCCTCCCAATGGAAAGAGTTCTCTTCACAGATGAGTCTAGATTCTGCCTCTACCATTGTAATCTACGTTCCCTTGTACACAGACGTCCACATGAAAGATATGTTCAGTGCAATTTCCTGAATACTACTGGTTTCGGGGGAGGATCGATTATTTTTATGGGGTGGAATATCTTTGACTGCTCGCACAGACCTAATGGTCTTTGATAATGGAGCTATAAATGATGATAAGTATATAAGGAACATTATTGAAGAGCATGTAGTGCCATTTACCCCATACATTGGTGAAAATTTCATTTTTATGGACGATAATGCCAGACCCCATCGTGCGCGCATCGTTCAGGAGTACCTTGAAGAGGTTGAAGTCTCTCGAATGGAATGGCCAGCAAGAAGTTCAGATCTCAATCCGATTGAGCAGGTTTGGGACAACCTCAATAGAAGGCTGAGAAGTTCAGAAAATCATCCAGCTACTTTTGATGACCCAGCAATCCAACTCGAAGAAATCTGAGAAGGATTAGATCAGAACATTTTAAGATCACTCATTTTGAGTATGAACCGTCGCTGTAATTAACGCAAGAGGTGGAAATACCAAGTATAAGATCATTCATCAGCATTTCAGTATTTTGAAAATTGTTCATTTCTCTTCTTTCACATAAGATTCGGTGAAATCCTGAATTTTTTCTTCCATTTAATGTGTCTTGTTTCTTTCAAAACCTTCCCGAGAGAACATAAAAAATAAGTTATGAAATCAATGTAGATGTAGAGTTTACTTTCATTAAAATAGAGATTTTCAGAATGTGCGTTAATTTTTTGAGGAGTGTAATAAGAGAAGGTTCTTTTGGAAAAGCCTCATTAGTGACATTCAATCTGTCACTTGAAGTTACAATTTTTTCTGGACCAATCTTGCTTTACAAAAATCCTCGTGTCAGTTCTCTTCGTGAACATTCAATCATTCCTATTCATCTCGATTTCATCGAAGACCTATCGTCTGCAGCATCTAATCCGTTCAGTCCGGGCGATCGGCATCTTCAAGCGTGATCCTGAAATATCAACAAACAAACCAGCAGACAAGCGACCAATTAGAGTATACATCCGCCGACAAGAGGGTAGCGATAAGATCTGAATCGAAGAGCAATCGATCCGATTATCTGCCGGAGCAAATTCCTCCGGATAAATGAGGTTAGAAAGGACAACGACGAGATGTAAATCGAGGAGACGATGAATTCTCTGTTGACGTTTGCATTTTCCAGACCATCGAACCCGAGTTACGCCTCTTCTATCTCGTCATGTTTTCGTTATCCTACGAAGAGATTGGAGAGTCATGCTTTCGTCGCTTTTGATTTGTAGATCCCTTACAGTGAACGGTAATGCGATATGTTAAGAAACTTTTTGGTTCTAGAGCTGCAAGAGTTTGAGGGTTTCAATGTAAATATATGGTTTCAACAACACTTGAACTCCTCAACAATTTTTTCTCTAAAAAAGTGATCTCTTATCATGGCACTATAAACTGGCATCCGAAGAGTTCCCAAACTAACACTTCTTGATTATTTTTTATTGGGGTACCTTAAACAGAAAGTGTATGCAAACAAACAACGAATTTTACAGGAATTTTGGCATAAAATACGCACCAAAATAGCCCCAGAGATGTGTATTTGGACATCATAATCTTTGCCACTCAATTTTCCGAAACCGTGTCTTAATTTAAATAAGGACTTTTTTCTGATTAGTTGTTTTGTTTTTATTGAATTTGCAATTACCTCACACTCTTTTCCGACACCCTGTATTAGACTTTCTAGGTAAGCAACATCTGAGTGTAAGTAGCAATATCATCAAAAATCGGATGATATCTATCAAATAATTTAATAAATCCAATTCAATTGAAATATACCAGTGCTACAAACGCTTCAAATACAACGATACTTCTAGTTTTTGTGTTTTATTGTAAATACCCTGCACCACTTGGCACTTTCTTCATTGTATGTATCGTTATGTTAACCACATCCAGACCGAACCGGTAATTCAATTATGATGAGACAAAAGGAAAACATATCAGTATTCAAACCGCAAGAATTGAACTTTGGAATTTCAGCTGGTAAATTGATGATACTTGAACTACAAATTTTTAACCGTGAGAGATAGAGGAAAATGAATGACACGTTACGGTGGTCTTTTTTAGAGAAACTGATAATGCCATCAGCTGTATTTCTCTGTCCTCTTTTGCTCTCGAGTTTTGGCCCAAATTGAAATTTGGGCAATTTCAACTTTGTCCATTATCTCAGATTCTGTTTGTGCTAGGATGTTAGAATGAAAACATTATATAGGCACTTTTTTATAACAATCGAGTAGCGTATTTTGTTTTTCCCAAGACGTTTCCTTGCTGAGCTATAACATAAAGTTGTGTTTTTTCTCATAGAAACAATAGTTTGAAAGAATCGAAGAATCATCATACGTCGATGTCAGATTTATTCAGATATCATGAAAAACCTAGTTTTTATTTGAAATTTGAATTATTGAGTATGAAGTAGGCTGAATTTTAGAATGATATGTCTCTACGCATGGTGTCATTATTATTTTGCCATTGAATACTTGATTAAATTCCCCGTGGATTGATCTCTGTTCAGAACAAATGTCAATTATCAGAATTAGAAGTCATTATTGTCGGCAATATGGAAATTATCAAAAACTACGAGAAATATGATATGTTAAAATGTTTTATTTTAGCGCCAATAATGACTTCGAACTGATAGTTGTTCTGAACAGAGCTCAAACCACGGAGAATTGAATCAAGTAATCAATCGCAAAATAATAATTACACCATGCGTAGAGACATATTATTCTGTAATTCATACTCAATAATTCAAATTTCAAATAAAAACTGTATTTTTCATATCTGAATAAATCTGAGGTATGATGTAAGATTTATTTCTGAAACGGGAAAAATGGCATTCTATCGTAGCCATTTCAAACTGTTGTTTCTATAAGAATAAAGTTAACTTTATGTTATAGCTCAGCAAGGAAGCCTCTTAGAAAAAAACAGAGTACGCTACTGGATTGCTATGAAAAAAGTTCCTGTATAAGGTTTTCATTTCAAAATCCTTGCACAAACAGAAACGGAGATAATGGCGAAAATGAAATCGCCCATATCTCAATTTCGGCCTATAACTCGAGAACAAAAGAAGATAGAGGAATGCAGTTGATGGCATTATCAGTTTCTGTAAAAAACTCTCACGGTTAAAAATTTGTAGTTCAAGTATCACCAATTTTGCCCATTCTGTACATCTTCAAGCCTCGATTCAATTGATTGTACATCTCTCACTTCTTTCAAATATTTTTAATTTCTTTGAACTTCTGACTGCAACTGATTAAAAACCAGAAAATACTCAGATATTTATAACTGGTACGGTTTGTTCAGAGTCATCGAATCAAAGTCGACATGGAAATGCCGGAACAAACTCAATGAGGCAGGCAAGAAAAATGAGGTCTCTTTGATCTGGGTTCCTGGTCATTCGGACATCACAGGTAGCGAAGAGGCCAATAAACTTGCCAGAGAGGGTGCTCGGAAACCACTCACTCGCCCAGAACCTTCCTGTGGTATAGGAAAATGTACATATAAAAAGGAGTTTCTGGAGAAGGAGAAAACTGAAAGAGAAACACTCTGGCAGAATCTCCCAGGGTTGGATCGATCACTCCAAAAAGTTCCTTCAGAATTTTGACACTGCAAGATCCAAAAAATATTTGGATCTCAGTAAGAACCAACTACACCTCCTCACTGGCTTTCTTACAGGGCATTGTCGCCTCAGAAAGCATTTGCTGAGAATGGGCGTATCGGACACTGACGAGTGTAGATTTTGTGGGGAGGAGGAAGAAACTCCTATTCACCTAGTCATAGAATGCTTTGGCATTGAAAGCCAAAGGAAACAATGCTTTGGTGAAGAGACCTGTAGGAGTGAGGAATTAGCCTCACTGAAGCCTTCCGAGATATTGAATTTCAATAGATCTCAGGGACTGGAAGGCGAGCTGTAAAGATTGGTCAGGGGGCACAATAGATCATCAGGTCGCAGTAGACTGTAACCATTTTCAAACTGTTAACTACTTTTTTCAGAGTATATTTTCTAGATCCATCCAAGAATCATGTGAGTTGTCGAAATGAAGCCAACAATTTGAAACTTTATTTCCCTTTCTATGGAAAATCTGGATGAATAGTCATCTCTGCAACTCATGGTTATGAAATGCATTCTGGATAGGATTGCCATCTTCATCTTTGTCTTTGTCTGGCATCTTCAGAAGTTATACTTTCAGGAAGTGTTTTCATTGAATTCAACAAAAAAAGATAGATTGATAAATAGCAAAATATTGAGATCGAATAACAAGAACAGAAAAAGTATTCATTGTGTTGCGCCCTTTTAAAAATGAACCGTTATCATCGAAGAAGTTCACTCACCTCATTAAGGCAAGCTGCAAGACAAGTCTCCTTGCTGGAGGTATAGATGAGCGCGTTGTCCAACCCTCTGATCATCTTGTTGGGCACCCTCTCGAAAGCCCACGGCCTCAAACACACGTTTTCGCTCCTGAGCTGCAGCTTGGTCATGTAATACATGTTGATAGCCCTCTGCGGTGTGGCGGTCGGATTGTTGGCCTGAGTCTCGTTCTGCAGCTGGCAGAGCGTCTCTTGGACAGGGATCAGGGGGTTAAGGACGAAGCTGAAGGCTGCAGCCTGGCAGTCCGGTTCTTCTCTGCACCATCCTTGGCACTCGTAAAGGCTTAAGTTCTTTACGGTGTAGTACGTCGTTCCCCGGTAGTCGAACTCGGTAAGCTTCTCGAAGGCTATCCGGCCTGGAAAAATCATTTTTATTTGAGAATACAACTTCTACAACATATACAGTTTGTCAGGAAAAATGGGAGATATTTCTTGGATTCAAATAAAAAAAAATAAGATAGCAAGTTTCTATAACTTTTTTTTTTCTTGCGACCCTAAAATACGGCCCCTGAATGACGCCATTTTATTGGTATAAATCGTAAACTACTCAATATAATTTAATGAAAATTGGATTTGATGAACAGTATTAAAGACTTCACGAAATAATAATAATAATAATAGAACTTTATTCCTAAAATCCTCACAAGAAAAAAAGGAGACATAGTCAATATAAGAACAACAAAAATAAAAAAGTTTTGATCAAACGTCAGTAGTTCTCAGATCTGCTTCAAAAAACTCCCGAATACTGTGAGGTTCCAGAATAATCAGTAATCGGTTTACTTTTTTTTTTGAAAAGTTTCGGACTATCAATCATTTGATATTCATGAGACAATTTGTAGAATAATTTTACTGATACGTATTTTGCATTTTTCTGTACCAAACTCAAAGAGTGTAGTGGATAATGAAAATATAGTTTGCAACGGGTACTATTCGAATTTATAAAGATTCAGAGTAATGGAAATTCTTTCTTAGAAAAATCAGACATCTGCTTATTTAAAGCCCAGTAAATGTAAGTCTGAAATACTGCCCTTAAATTAGAATAAGTTTGTTCAGTTTATCAGGGGACGACTAGGTTGTACATTTCAATGCTAATATTTTTAACACCCTGTATCGTGAGGAGGAATTTGGATACCTTGAACATTGAGCTGAAAAAAAAGGTACTCTTGTGCAGTGTCGATGAAATGAACCGTTTTCGAAAAACAAAATAATGAAAGAAGTAATTTTTTCATGTTTGAACTTTCATGACACATCTGGAATATATAAAACTTAGTCGGTCTTTTTGTTGGTAACACCATTTATAACTCACGATTGGATGAACTGTTTGTTATGAAAGATTTTTTGTTGGATTTTTCTATGGCGAGGTTAACACAAAATACATTGAAACTTGAAAAATTTGATAAAATCCAAAAAAAAAAATAGGAAACAATTTTCCTTCTTGCGAATAACGCCAATAGGTGTCTCTACGGTACATTTTCTTAAAATATTAACGCATATGTGCATTTTGAGTTGTCTGAACGTCCGAATCAAGACATTGACATTTTCTATCGAACACACAAAAATACAATGAGTGTTTCCAAATGACTTGATTTGGAGCAGATATAATTGAAGGACGTGGATTCAATCCAACATTCAAGGTAAGAATATGATATTAACATTAATGATTTCAAATCACTTATTTTGTCTTTCCTTTCTGCTATTTAGATTCAAGGCCAGATTCACCATCGAATTGGATCATTACAACCACTTGAAGATGCACATCATAAATTCTTCCAAATTTACTTCATATAGGCAATATGGATGATCAACGTCAATCAATTAATGCAGATGTGAGATGAATAATTCTTCAAGATCTGCAGCAGCTACTGCATGAACATCATGCATTGGTTCGAGTGTTTAAAACTGCTTTGGAACGTATGCCAAGTGACGATCACAAGGTTGTGATTAGAGAAGATAAACGATATGACGCAAATCCAACGCCCCTACAATAGACGAAGTGGCAACTGTGATTATAGGTGAAAACTTGGAAACGCGTGATATTGTTCTTACGCGTTGCAATACTGGAGAATTGCAACGAATATATAAAACACACCGTTCATACGATGCTCTACAATACCCGCAAATGTTTTGGAGAGATGATGATGGATATTACTTCAATATCAAGATGATGAATCCATTGACTGGTGAGTACCTTCATTAAAATTTAAAATGTCTACTTAATACAAATTTGAATTATTTGATTTCAGTCCAAGAAACCATCAAGAAAAGAAGCTCGATGAATTATTATTCATTTCGTTTAATGGTTCGTTAAAATGCTGATAACTATTTGCTGAGATTTCGTCGATTGTTGCAGCAGTGTTGTGTGGACATGTATTGGGAAACTAGCTGACCCGGCAGACTTCATACTGCCTTAATCGATAAATAAAAAAGCAACTTTAATATTATAGTAAACTATTATGGTATAATGTTGGCCAAGAAGTGTTTAGGATCTGGTGGTGGGACCAATTGTGGAAATTGGCAATTAGATAAGGTAGTTGACCCGGCCAATTAGTTGTACTAACCATTGTTTTTTTTTTTAAGAAGGAAATATATTTGGTGGAATACAAAAAAAAGTACAAAATATACAAAAAATTCAATTGTTGTGAAAAAGGTAAGTACATTGTTGTTCATACATCGAGAAAATTCTCTTTATTTAGGAGGTAAAGAGGGGATTTTTTCTAATAATTTATGGATTGAGGTAGTACGAAGTCTGCCGGGTCAGCTAGTAAGAGATATAAATTGAATTTCTCGCTCCCATGTGTCGAATGCTCCTACGTAACAGTGAGTTAATACCCCCTCATCTATCTCAAACTGCTAGGAGGGTTCAAATATCAATTCATCAAAGAATGATCCCACTACATATGGCCTGCGTTCCGCGATTTGATAAATGAACCTGTGCTCATCCCCAGGGTTCATTCTAATACCGGCAAATATCTCCCATTCCCCGGATGTTCCGCAGCAAAATATTCGGGGCATTTTGCCCTTCTATCAAACTACGAGGGATGTTTAGGGTGGATTTAAAAATCAAGGCAGCTTCGGTAGGCCTACGCAACCCTGAAATGTAGGGCTGATATTCTAGGGTTCAGACGTTTCTGGATGTTATGCCTAAAACTATTTCGCTGTTGGAGATTTATTGTTTATTCGCGTTTGAAAGAAAAAATATTTGCCTACTGTATGTATAAAGGAACAGGATTTTGAAGTCTTTATTATGGTTCTATATAATATGCCACGCTTATAGGCATTTTAAAAATCAATGTCCATCTTGTAGACCTTCACAGCTTAAAGTACCTTCGTTTGAAGAAAATTTAAGATCTTTTAATCTATTTATTTATATTATTGGTGAAAGAAGTTATAGCCAGATAAGGAGGAAAAATATTAGAAATGCAGTGTATTCACATGCCAACTAGATATTTGTTTTATTTGTCAGTCTTTCAAATATGGGAAAAATAATTACCACAGCCCTATACCTACTTTGAGCAAACTGCTCGTGTCTTTTTTCCTTAATTATAATTTGTACAGTTGCCAGTAAAGTTGAATAGGAACTTCTAAGAGTTGTTCCACTCTTAGCCAGATAATCAATGGAGATAGCGAACTCATGAAACTAAACCAGAACTTTTAAATGTCTTCGAGGTAAGAAGTTCTCAGAAGTTGAGGAAACATTTCATCAACTGTTGCTCTGATCGATACTTCAGAGGAAATGCACCCAAGTTTTATCCTTAATCACAATACGGTTAGAGAAGTTCCTAACTCGGAATGAGTTCAGATTTAACACGATCTCTGGTCAAGTCGATGTCCGACGCTACGTCACAACGGCAAAGTTGAGCGTTTCAGTTTTCTATTTTTTTATTACAGAAAAATTTATGAATGATTAGGGGAGAGTTGGATAATACCGCGCGTTTCAATACATCCTAATTCACAAATGGAGGTTGCTAGGTACCTACATAGCTTTTTGTGTGGCAAAAACGCAACTATTTGTTTACTTTCGAGTGTGTCTCTTTTGTCCTGGAACTTCTTATTTTGAAATTGGTTCTGAAATTTTTTAATTTTTTGAATTTCGAAATACGACGTCATGAAATAATATCAAAAACGTTTCATTTGATACCATTCCAGGCTCTCAAAAACTGAGGAGAAAGCATTAGACGGGCACTGCATAAATAAAAGTAGAGCTCTATTTTGCGTTATCATATCTCCACGCGTGAACGGTTAGAACAATTATGCTAATTCTTTTTTTGAAGAGTTTAGTTTTGTAGGAAAAAGTATCTACATGAAAAATATTCGATGAAAGTTTAACGGAACATTCACGAAATCCTAAGGATTTCCCGGCGCATTCTCCAATTTGTATCATCGACATCTTTTAAATTAATCCATATAAATATACTGCTCCACTAGAGTTAGGGATATCGTATTCGATTGTTTTGAAAAGTATGTAATCTTCAAGAAAATCGCTGTAAATTCATTTAAAACTCAATAATAACTTGAATCGATCCAATAAAAATCAGTATGAGACATTTCGTCAATCTGGTCGCCTTTTTTCTGAAGTTTGGTTCTTTGCATATGCTTCATGAATGTTTCTATTTTGAAATGGAGTCAGTTTATCAACGGCTTCGATTTGAAATGAGTTTTCTGAAAATACCAAGACGTAAATTAACAAACGCTGAGGCTAATAGGGCTATCGGAAAGCTACAGGGTGGCCTAACTCAGGTTGTTGTAGCGGAAAGGCTTCCAGTCAGCCAATTTGTGATATCTCGACTTTGGAGTAGGTTCAGGGAGACAGGTTCCGTGTTGGACCAATGCTTTGTGGGTGACGAAAAACAACACTTGCTCAGGGTCGTTTCATCACCGTTTCGGCGAGAAGAAAACCTACATCTACGTGTAGAATACTACGAAATACTCTTCAAAATGCAGATGGGCTCCAAGTTTCCATCGAAACCATCAGACAACGTTTGAGAGAGGTTGATCTAGGTTCCAGACGTCCATTGAGAAGAGTTCCATTAACACGTGACCATAAGCGTCAAAGACTGGAATGGGCAAGGCAACATATCAATTGGAACGATCAATGGCGTAGTGTCCTTTTTCACTGATGAATCCAGACATGGACGATATTCAGATTCTCGAAGAATGAGGGTATGAAAATCACACGCATACCCCGTAATCGTCGCTATGTCCAAGAAATCCATCCATTCCGAAGGGGTAGAGTTATGGTATGGGCCGGGATATGTTTCAACGGGCGCACAGATCTACACATTTGTCGTGGAAATATGACCGCCTTAAATTATAGGAAGCATGTAATTGACAATGTTTTGCCAAATTCTCACGCTGCTATTGGTAAAACTTTTCAATTTCTAAACGATATCGCTAGACCGCACCGTGCAGCCAAGTTGAGAATGCGCTCGAGGAGCTTGGTATTCCACATTTACCGATACCTCCGCATTCACCAGATTTGAATTGCATAGATGATGCATGGGATATGCTCCAGAAAAAATTAGATAATAATCAACCTACCCAGAATTCTTAAATGATCTGAGAGAGCTTCTGTCCCGTTTATGGAATCAAATTCTTCAAGAAATGTTCAACAACCTCGTGTGTAGTATGCAAAGAAGATATCAAGCTGTTATTGATGCCCGTGGAGGCCAAACATTGTATTGATAGTCTTAAAATGCTTGAATTCTCTGGGAATAAAATTTCCTCACTTTACTCGAATTTTCTTAAATACCATGTATACGCTGCAGACCTACAGGCTAAAATTAATTTCATTTCCTGCACCTTGAAATCATTTTAATATGAATCTTCATCACAAAATCTCATTTGAACTATATTTTTTTGCAATTTAAGTCAATATTCCTAACTCATGTGGAGCAGTTAAATTGAAATGGAGAATAAATCTTATAGCATTATTTGAAACTAATATCTTTAACGGCTAGATTAATATGGTTCATGTTCTTTCTAATTCTAGTGGAATTTTGACTGAGGAAAAAAAGTTGAATAAAATTTTTTTATTCATGTACCTACACCACGAAATTAAGGGATTTCGAATTTTTTCGTCACTTCTAGTTTGAATTTCGATGAATTGTACGAAATGCCAGTACTCATGCCATGCATGGGAAATGTAACATGAAATGATGAAAATGAAAGTATTAGACGATATTTTCTCTATTTCAGTCAAGTTTTGTGAAATACTCTTGAAATTCAAATAAAAATTCATCCTAGTGACTTTTGTATTGTATCTTTGACAGATTACAGAATTTGAATTGATTCAATTTAAAAATTGGTGGTCAGTTTTGGCAACCACAAAACGAAAAATATAACTGAAAACAATGCTGCAATGAATTCATCACAGCACTACTTTCAGTATTGTAATGAATCCATTATGATACTGAAATAGAGAAAAAAACTATTTTGCTTCTACTCTTGTACTTATGGGTGTTGATATTTCTTCAATTATTTCGCTAACTCTTACAGGATTACGATGAACCGAGAGTTTTGGGTACAAGATGTTTAGAATGTTTGTTCCAAAACTTCTTCAACCGTGAAATCACTCAGAATTGCGGCTTTACCAGAGCAAACACCGAAAATTGCCTGCCCAAAGAATCGAGACATAACAGTAACCGGATACATTACGAAAGCCGCATTGTAAATCTTCGTCCCGATCGAATTGAAAGTAATCGATCACTTAGCACAATTTATGGGCACCAGAGGCTGCGGTCCAGGAGCCGTTAGGCGGTGGCGAAAGAACTCGAAAACATTCGGAAAAACAGAGAAACGGTAAATTCGTCCGACGGTGTCACGGCCACCTGAGATCGATTCTCGAGGTTTGTACACAGGTGAAAGGGAACTTACCTAAAGCGATGTGGATGTTTGCTATGACTAGAATTGCACAAATGGCCCATGTGTAGTTCATCTGCAACAAATAAGAAAGAGAATGTTACGAAATCTTCTCACATTTGAGTTTGTATTTCAAAGTACAAGTAATGAATGACTTATTTTTCACTCCAACATAAAATATCTTTTATTCTTTTCAAATTCGAAAAGTTTCAGCAAGATAATTGTATGATTTCTTGTTGTATGTCTATTTGTTGATCTAATGAATATTTGTGCTTTGAGAGGTCAAACTAGTTCTGAGAGCTTTGGTCCAACTCCCTACAATATATTTTTAGTATACAGATCTGGAATGAAATCATGGAAATATAGGAATTTCAATGTTAAATTCGAATGAACTCCGAGTCTAGTAGAACAGTGGAAGAATCAAAACCTCATTGCGATTCGATAACAAATAAAGGACTGGAATGTTGGAATGGCAAATCTCGGCAGGAGTGGGATTTGCAATCCACACATAAGTCGCATTTCATCAAGATATGCGATATCGAGACTGTTTGAAATAAATTAGATTCGTATAAACCAAAATTTTTATGGTTGAAGAGAAAAATCAAATCATAAAATGGTACTTCGGAGGTGGATCCATTGAGGAGACAATAAATAATCGAAAAATTCGTAGTTTGACGAATAAAGTGAATGTGTGTGCTTCTGTTGAAATCAGTTGTTCTAGCAGACAAATTGTTGAACATGTCGATTTGGACGTAATAATTGTTCGGGACGCTAGAACTGTGGAATATTTCGAAAAGAAATGGTTACCGATGTTTCAAGGTGCGAACCTTACAAGAAAAGGAATTTTCAAACAGTCTACCCATCGCATCTCTTGTTCGGATGCGACTAACGACTGACTAATGTGTGAATTGCAAATTGCAACTTGCGGCAAGAGCAGAGATCCCCCACTCCTGCCGAGATTTGCCATTCCAACAGTCCAGTCCCTTATTTATTATCGAATCGCAATGAAGTTTGGATTATTCCACTGTTCTACTACACCATTCCAATTGTAATTCAGAGATTGTCAATTGACATTCAGAAAACATCACTTGTATTTCAGATTGGTCAATTTCATTTCAGAAAACATACAATGTAATTCAGATTAGTCAATTGAAATTCAGAAAACATCCAATGTATTTCAGATTAGTCATTTGAATTTCCGAAATAATCAATTGTATTTCAGAAAACATCAAATGTAATTCAGATGACACACTCAATTGAGTTTGAGATTATGGTCAATTATATTTCAGAAATGGCAATTTGAAATTAATTTCATACGCACAGTGATACCAGATTCCATTTCAGAAAATATCAATTGTGGGTGATTCCGAAATAAAACAATAATAATAAATGAATTTTAATTCTCACGTGAAAGATCTAATCTTTAACACAAAACTGAAAAAATTTGAAGCCATACAGGCATGTCTGCCATCGCAATTGCATCTTAGTTCGGTCAATAATATTTTCCAGGTATGTTAGTCTTTTTTCAATAACCCCCGGTGGAACACTGTTTGGAATTCTGAGGTTTGTTTTTACGTGAGTTTTTATTTTAGACCATGAAATTTCAATTGGATTGAGCATGGGAGAATAAGGGCACATCTGCAGCATTACTGCTACTGTTGTGGTGATCAAGGTCTCCAATCTCGAATGGCATGCAGCATTATCACAGATGATACCCCAATCTGATAACTGATTCCTCATATCTTGCCACTGTTGCAACAAACCCTCAACCCCTTCATTTGCTGAAAACGCTGTGAATGAACCACATAGTCTCTCCATGGCTAATACACCAGCTGCAGACACCGTTGCCAATTGCATTAAATATGTACTCAATTTGACCAATTTTCATTAGGTATTATGTGCTTCCTGAAGCTACAGTGTTAGGGTGAGGAATTGATCGAGAAGGTTTAGCATATTTTTACTAAAATCCAGTGTTGAAGAAAAGAAAGAGTCAGCACCAAGAGATTTCGCCAGATTATATTGGTTTTATTCATACAGGAAACATACCTGATTGAATATGATGATATGATTGACGATATGATAACCATTATGAAAAAGAGTTATATATGACTCAAAATCTTACTTAAATTTAAATAATATTCGAACTTTCTGAATTACAAATTAAGATTTCTGAAATACAATTGACTAATCTGAATTATATATGACATATTCTGAAATTCGATTGACTAATCTGAATTACATTTGATGTTTTCTGATATTCAATAGACTAATCTGAAATTCAATTGACGCTTTCTGAATTACATTTGGAAATGGTGTAGACTCGGAGCTCATTAGAATTTAACATTGAAATTCCTATGTTTCTATGATTTCATTCCAGATGCTTCAAGGTTTTTTTTTCTCCTCATTCTAATCACTAACTTCTTGCTATACTATCTATGTTTTTCTGAATTACAAATTAAGATTTCTGAGATACAATTGACTAATCTGAATTATATATGACATATTCTGAAATTCGATTGACTAATCTGAATTACATTTGATGTTTTCTGATATTCAATAGACTAATCTGAAATTCAATTGACGCTTTCTGAATTACATTTGGAAATGGTGTAGACTCGGAGCTCATTAGAATTTAACATTGAAATTCCTATGTTTCCATGATTTCATTCCAGATCCTTCAAGGTTTTTTCTCCTCATTCTAATCACTAACTTCTTGCTATACTATCTATGTTTTACCGAAAAAAAACTGGGAGTTGCAGTCTCTTTCTCACTTAGTATACATTTTGTCTTCTTTCTGCATCTATCCATTAATGTTTCCTATTTCGACCAGAGAATTATGCTTAATTCTATTTATATTCTTTTCCATTTACGATTTTGTTGCTCCATGAACCAAAACGGCGACTTGGCGTGACTTTTACGCGTACCAGATGTTCCGTCATAGATAATTAGCCGATTAGAAACAGGGCATTAGCGTCGCATCTACGTGGTCCGTCAGAAACGGAATAAATTCAATAATTTCAAACGATGCTCTTGCTACTTCCGTATGCTGCATCTTTGAAGGATGGGAGATGATTATTAATAGTTGATGTTCGATCAGAGTGCAGCATTCCTTCCGCTAATTAGAAGGTGGGCAGGCACGTTGAACCGTTAATTAAGCATGGCGTACAACTTTTCCATCTCGTATGCCTGAGCAGGACCGGCCTAGGAATATTTCAAGGAATTGTAAAGTGACAACACAGCACCAATCAGAGCTTGACTCCTGATTAATAATTGTATAATATACAGATTTCAGGATGGTTTCAGGTTTCAGATTTATTTTTAAAATAAGGGAGCAGATTTGAAACTATTTGATAGTCGGCCATTTAGTTGGTTACACCATTTATAACTCAAGATTGTTATGAAGGTTTTTTTTGGATTCTTCTACGTCGGAATACATTAAAACTCTGAAAATGTTGATGAAATGGAAAACAAAATAGGAAATTATTTTCCTGCCTGCGAATAACGTCAATAGGTGTCGCTACGGTACAATTTCTAATAATATTAATGCATTTGTGTCCACGTGTTATTAATGATTATTATTATCACTAATAGATTCCAATCATAAATATAGATAGTTATCTATATCTATGATGGCAATGTAGACAATTACTGTGTATTTCGAGTTGCCTAAACGTCCGAATCAAAACATTGACATTTTCTATCGAACACACAAAAATACAATGGGTGTTTCCAAATAACTTCATTTGGAGCAAATATAATTAAAGGACGTGGATTCAATCCAACATTCAAGGTAAGAATATAATATTAACATTAATGACTTCAAATCACTTATTTTGTCTTCCCTTTCTCCTATTTAGATCCAAGGCCAGATTCACCATCGAATTGGATTATTACAACCACTTGAAGATGCAGATTTACTTCATATAGGCAATATGAATGATCAACGTCAATCAATTAATGCGGATATGAGAAAAATTACTCTTCAAGATCTGCAGCAACTACTTCATAAACATCATGCATTGGTCCGATTGTTTAAAACTGCTTTGGAACGTATGCCAAGTGACGATCACAAGGTTGTGATTAGAGCAGATAAACGACCTGTTGGAGCACATGCAACGAATATATGAAACACACCGTTCATACGTTCATACGATGCTCTACAATACCCGCTAATGTTCTGGAGAGGTGATGATGGATTTAACTTCGATATCAAAATGATAAATCCATTGAATGGTGAGTTCTTTTATTGAAATTTAAAATGTCTACTTAATACTAATTTGAATTATTTGATTTAAGGCCAAGAAACCACCAAGAAAGTAAGCTCGATTAATTATTATTCATTTCGTTTAATGGTTCGTTAAAATGCTGATAACTGTTTGCTGTGATATCGTCGATTGTTGCAGCAGTATTGTGTGAACATGTATTGTGAAACTATCTGACCCGGCAAACTTCGTACTGCCTCAATCGATAAATTAAAAAGCAACTTCAAAATTTCAATGGACTATTATGGAATATTGTTGGCCAAGAAGTGTTTACAGTCATTTCCTATCCCAGAAACTAAAGAGCGTAGGGGATCTGGTGGTGGGACTAATTGTTCTAATTGGTAATTAAATAAGGTAACTGACCCGGCGGACTTTGTTTCGCCTTAGAGATGAATAAAATTGTATTAACCTTCGGTTTTCTTTAAGAAGGAAATATATTGCGTGGAGTACAAAAAAGTACAAAATATAGAAAAAATTTAATTGCATTGAAATAAGTATGTACATTGTTATTCATACATCAAAAGAATTCTCTTTATTTGAGAGGTAAAGAGGGAACTTTTTTTAATATTTCATCGATTGAGGCAGTATGAAGTCTGCCGGGTCAGCTAGTATTGAATAGTTTTTAGTTGCATTGAATGTTTCGGCTCTTATATTTTTTTTCTGAAAGTCCTTTCTCCATCTTCCATATCTCTATTATTTGGATTTTGCTCTATATCAAAAGTGCACTCATGAAAATGGTCTGAGCATATTGAAAATTTGAATCCTCATTAACTTTCTCAACAATACTCCTATTTTTACCAACCATGAAGCATCTGAAAAGTTGTTGTATGATCTTTCAGAAACATAAGTTCAAATTTATTCAATCTTATCCCTGACGTTATACAGGGTATTAAACAAGGTGGATTATTTTTTCAGAAAAAAGAAAACTCAAGAGAAAGAGACATGGTTTAAATTCGAAACCCTGCAGTAGGTACGCATAATTAAGACCTCTAGAGCCTTCACTGGCACCAAAGATATCTTCATGAAGCGTCAATTCAAATACTGCAGATGACTGGGCACTTCTCGGGCATCATCTCGAAATGATGATACGACAAGAAACGAGAAAAACAAGTTGATGATCATCTTTCATTACCCATTCTATTTGCTATTACGATTTTTATCGAATTAAATGCATGCAGAGACGTTCCCTCTCAATTTAAAAGAACTGTTGAGACGAAAGCAATCTATTGTCCTATGTCTGCATCTGATGAGGAAGATTTTCAATATGCTCGTAAAGAAGTTGAGGATTTAAAAAAAAAATTATAGTTGAACTATGATAGTTTCATATTTCGATTTGCCGTATGGTGAATGTTTTTCGTACAGAAAAATTTAGGAACAGAATTAATTTTGTTAAATCCATGTGTTTTCCAATAAAAAGTTTTGTCCCACATTTTCATTTGCTGAATATTGTTGCCCTAATTGGTTGTAAAAACAATTGATGCCCAACAAAATTTTTCTATGAGGATTATTACCGGTAATATCAAATCTACACCTACTCCTTGGTTATCAGTCCTCCCAAATATTGTCCCTCCCCATATTCGCAGAGAGACAACAACTTTGAATTTTTAAAACAAATTTAATTCCTTCCCAAATTCAATTCCCCTACTCACCTATATTCCAGATAATAAGGTCCCCAGATTGAAGTCGCGTAAACCTTTTCGGTCAAATTTTCTAATTGATATGAATGCAAGCGACAAAGAAATTTGGCAATCTGAATGCAACTTTTTCAATAAAGATCTTATTACTGATCCTTCCATCAGAGTTCCTGGTTTTGACCTTCCCAAGAGAATATGGTCTGTTCTAAATAGCATTAGAACAGGCCATGGACGATGCAACAGCATGCTCTTCCGATGGAATTCGGTTGAGAGCCCTAGTTGTGAGTGTGGGGAAAATGAGGAGACTATAGAACATCTTATAAATAGTTTTCCCATTCATAAATTTCAAGATGGTTTCGAGGCTATACATAAAGTAGCAAAAGCATGTCTAAAATGGGTGGTTAATTTTAAAATAATTTAATTTATTCTAAATATTTGATTTCTTTTCTGCTTTGGTTGTTTTTCATCTCAGATTAAGAATTGCGAGTTGTTCTGTGAAGAATCTGTTCATCTGAGTCCATAGACGGATAACATGAAGATGCTCTTAGATCACGCTGATGTCTTTCAAGATTTCTCTGATATTAAATATTTTAATTTTATTTTTTTTCACGGGCGAGGTAAGGGTTTTTTTTTGCAGCTGAGGTTTTTTCCCTTTCCTCATTTAATCATAGTGCAGACCTGTATGGTTTTCCTGGGTTGCACCAACCTCAGCTAGGTATCTTTTTGTTTCAATATGTATTTTATTATTTTAGCTCTCTGAATCAATAGAATATATATTTGCATTATTCGAGAGAGTTTTTTGAAAAGGGAAATCTCAATATGACCCAAGATTCATCCATACCAGTACTGGAATGTAGAAGAAATTGCATATTACTTTCGGCATGACAGCTTCCACTCAAAATAGTTCAGTTTGTTGTAAACTCATACCAGTTATGAATGCAGAGTTTCCTATTCGAATGCTCTGTACAGTCGTCTTCAAAGGAGCAATCTTATCCATGCAATTACCTTCCATTTTGACGAATACATCTGGGAAGAGTATTCCTTCCATACATGCTATATTGTATCTCAAAGTAGAGACTTCAGCTCAGTTCTGACGGACGTAAAAGCTAATCTAATCCGTGGGATCCTTCGACTTGGAGATTTTACGATCTCTTGTGATGTCGAGAGAGAAAGAGAGAGGGCACGGCGTAGATAATTGGCTGTTAATACTCCCAGGGAATGTCATTGTAGTACTTTGCAACGACGAATATCTAATTAGCAAGGTAAACGTTCGATTTATCCGCGAGATCGTATCCTCAGTTCGCCTATTTCAGGAATTTCGACGCCAATCGAAGGCTAATGCTCGACGGGGATCTCTCGAGTGCCGGAAATTCTTGCCGACGTTGGAATTACTTGGATTTTGGTGGGAAGAAGACGTGGGAAACCCCAACAACGACATACCCTACAGGGGACTCCATGAAAATGACAGGAAAGACTCGGTGTTTATAGTTTGAGTCAGTTTACGAAAGAGAAGGAGCTTTATTGGTCCAGAACCTTTCTATGGTGTAGGAAAATTCATCTACGAAAAAGTTTAACATGAAAAAAAACCAAAATAAGTTAACTCTGCTTTGAATGTTAGGTATACGCTTTCATTATAATTGTAGTTATTTTGAATGTTTCATATTTCATGAATTCCCCTATTTGTGAAGCTCATTGCTTTAGATAGGAGAGTCAAAATGTGCTACAATATTTCCATTGTATTTTTGAAATCCATTTTTCTGAGATAAGAAATTAGCTTTAAAACATATCAAATTGAAAAGAAAATTCAAATTTTCCACAACAAAGTGATTTTTCGATATGTTGAAGAAACTAGTTACCTTTTTTTCAGATTTTAAAGGAAAAACCAGTTATGTTAAATGGTAACGCTTCTGAGAGGAGATAATTGAGTTTAAAATTCCACCAGGATGATGATGATTCAAAATCTATTGTCTACCGTCGTAGACTTCCATGCACCATGTTTTTTATATCCGTAATATTTGCTCCTGATTCTTCTAGCAATGAAGCGGAGGATTTTCGAAAACAGTGTCCTGTATTTTGCTTTGGTTCTGGCAGTTTGAGGAATTCGGCAACAAAAGATGGAATTCTCCCAAATGTATTAATACAAACTGGATTGGCAGTGCATTTATTATTATTCATGTATTTAAGGAAAAAACGATGATGTTTGATGACAGAAGGGCGCAGTGCAAAGTACTTATGAAAAGAGTCTACATACTTCCCAATAATACTGAAAAAACGACTGACTTTCGTTTTCGTATTTGGAAGTTGTATAACCAATGATTTATTTGTTATTTCGATGTCTTCCACTGATAAATTACATAATTCTTCAAGCCGACAGGCTCCAAATAATACGAAAATAGATGCACCCTTAACCATCAAGTATTTCTCATCTGGTGCCTCCCCTATAAACTTTTCAACTTGTTCACGAGTGAGAATTTTAGATTTTTTTGGGACGATATCTTACCCTTTTTCGTTTTCAATATGCTATTACCTTAAAATATTTACTAACATTGAAAATTTACTCCACAAAGTTGATGAACTCCATATTTTTGATTTTTCTTCTAAGTATGTCAGTAAAACAGTTTCACTGAAGTTCACTTCTACATTTTTCAATTTACACCAAGCCAGGAAATTGTTATGTGCGATATCGTACTGTTGAACAGATTTTTTAGGTAGGAGTTCCAGACTTGCTCTTCTTGCAGACTCTTCAATATCCAGAGGAACAACCAAATCGTCACTTTTATTAATATTTGGACTCTCGACAAACATATTAAGCGGTTAAAAACCAAAGACGAAAATTGGACAGGAACGAAATTCAAATGATAGCGTCTTTTCTCAATTGTTAGTAATCATAACGTTGGCAACGTTTGCCATTCACAACAACCTTTTGATTATTTGAATATTAAAATGCATTTTGAAGTTTATTGTCATTGCAAATTCGCCCATTTCATTATCAAAATGGGGCAGTTGTACAAAAAACATTGTGTGGTATTTGTGTTGAAAGTGATTTTATTTTGTTCGTGAAATTGTTCAATTCGCCCCGCTCATTTCACAAACTTTTTCACCCACAAAATAATACGTCACTTATAATACTCATATCAGAAATAACTTTTTTTAAGGAATCTAAGAAATAATGTAGTGAGCGTTGTAACATTCTAGAAGCCCTATTGAATGTGCTAACTCCTGAAGCAATTTTTTTCAGTACAATTAATTGGGGCAGGTCGAAATATCAATTTTGAATATTTGGTTCGGCAAAAAAGTGACATTATTTTTCAAGCTGGCTCAGAATTTTTTCTAAAACAATTATTTTTCGACTCTACAGTCTATTAGACTATAAGAAATGAAGTTAAAGAAATAAAGGCCTCATTATTTTTATTATTGAAATTCTAGAATTTTGTACCTTCGTGGAAAAAATCAGAGAATATAATACCTATTTCAATTTTGGTTTTCTCGATCTCCCCACAGACAGGCAGGAAGAATTGTATGGTACCCCGTATTTTTGTTTCGATTTCGTATTTCATTACGCAATTGCCTTCAATAAAAAAGAATGACCACTCTGATCGTGCGTTAACAATGGACAATTTCCAAGCCGATAAATCGAATGAAATCGTGTAATCCTCTAATGAAATGAGCGCCATCTGTTTTTCGCTCGAGTATTCATGAGTTGAGGACGGTACTGCGGATATATGGGCTTAATTTGGTGAAATGTTGCGTAATTAAAGTACCGTGAATGTGAGATTGGCGTCGATTTGGCGCCGTATGTGCGGTGCCATGCTGCGGATAATCTAACTGTGAATTTAAATTGCCCCTTGTACCGTATGATCGTGCCAGCTCGTTCCAGCAAATTGATATCTATCTAATTTCCATCCGAACACAACGGCTATATTGCGGCTGGGTGCATGTGAAGATACGAATGGATTGTCAGGAGCTCGAATAAGATGATGATTCCAGGAGGGACTATCACTCTACACAGTGTGTTCCGATTGGAAACGTCAAAGGAAATAAATATTAATGACAAGTTATATCCAACCAAAAACATTTCCATGTAGAATTTTGCCGAAACGAGACAGTATTTTTCACATTGTCGAAAAGTTAATCTATTAAGAAACACAAATGAATTCAAAACAGAAATAACATTTTCAATTCCTAGGCTCAGGATCTTTTATCATTCAAAACCCAATAACAACTTGAATCGATTCAATAAAAATCAGTATGAGACATTTCGTCGATTTGGTCGCCTTTTTTCTGAAGTTTGATTCTTTGCATATGCTTCATGAATGTTCTCATTTTGAAATGGAGTCAGTTTATCAACGGCTTCGATTTGAAACGAGTTTTCTGAAAATGAAAAGACGTAAATTAACAAACGCTGAGGCTAATAGGGCTATCGGAATGCTACAGGGTGGCCTAACTCAGGTTGTTGTAGCGGAAAGGCTCCAAGTCAGCCGAAGTGTTATATCTCGACTTTGGAATAGGTTCAGGTAGACAGGTTCCGTATTGGAAAGACCAAGGCTTGGTGGGCGACGAAAAACAGCACCTGATCAGGATCGTTCCATCACCGTTTCGGCGAGAAGAAAGCCTACATCTACGTGTTGAATGCTACGGAATACTCTTCAAAATGCAGATGGGGTCCAAGTTTCCATCGAAACCATCAGACGACGTTTGAGAGAGGTGAATCTAGGTTCTAGACGTCCATTAAGAGGAGGAGTTCCATTAACACGTGACCATAAGCGTCGAAGACTGGAATTGGCAAGGCAACATATCAATTGGAACGATCGATGACTTAGTGTCCTTTTCACTGATGAATCCAGATATGGACGATTCTCAGATTCTCGAGGCATAAGGGTATGGACAATCCCACTCATACCCCTTAATCGTCGTTATGTCCAATATGTGGTTGACAGCAGATTGCGATGGACTGACCACAACGAACATCTTAGTAAAAAAATCTCTGCTTCTTACTATGCTATCACTCAGTGCTTTAATAGCAGTCTACTACATTATGGTTTATAGTCATCTAACTTACGATATTGAGATCTGGGGTGCTTCTAGTGAGTTGCAAAGAATATTTGTGGCACAAAAACGTATTTTGAGAATGATATTTGCAATAAATAACAGATCGTCCTGTAAACCAGCGTTTATAACGCATGAAATATTGACTCTTTCATGAATTTATATTCATAAAATTCTTATCTATGCCAAAGAAAATGAACAGAAGTTAGCCAACTTGTCCGGCTTTCATACTTTTCGTACAAGAAACCAGCATATTCTGTCGGTTTCTAACCATAACACAACCAAATTTGAGAAGTCACCCATGTATCAATGTATTAAATTGTACAATAAATTGCCAAATAACTTGAAACCTTTGAACTTATTAAAGTTTCTTAAATCTGTGAAAACCATATTAATAGAAAAATGATATTATAGTGGAGAAGAATATGTAAATGATATTCTTTAGCTTAGTTATCAATTACATGTTCTATACATTGTTAAATGTCTTTCAGGACGAATGAAATAATCTTTTCTATTCTATTCTATTTGTTTGCAATTTGAGTCAATATCCCTAACTCATGTGAAGCAGTTTATTTAAAGATATGAGACATGAAAATTCTCGAATAGTAAATGTTCCACCTGATATAGAGTGCTCTTCTATTTAATTTATCGAAAAAGTTTTCCAATTTCCCAAATCCAACAAAATTTTCTCAATCCTGCCAGTAGGTATGTATCTAATCATCAAGTTCGCGAGACTCGTAACAAAAACACTGTAGTGAAACGTTTTTTCTGGCAGAATTCGATCAAATTAGCTCGGAAATATCAATAGAAACTCCCAACGCAAGCATCAGGTTATTGAATTTTTTTTGCTTTCAATATCTCGTCGATCGAACTAGCCTAATTGATTTGAATTTTTAACGAAATTGAGGGAGCAATCAATTAACGGGTGAGGATTTATCAATTTTTCACACCGTATCCCGAAAACGTTGCGACGTAGCCAAACTGGGCAGTGTGTTTTCGAAATGGCGCAGGACACTCATAAAACATGGACGCCGCAAGTATACGAGTCATTAAATATTCATTCAATTTGACGGACGAGGCTCCAGAAATTGTGCTCTAGACCACTATCCGCCCATTAGGGAAAATTTTAGTGAGCCAATTACGCTATAACGTGCTTCTTACGATTCAATTATCCTTCTTGGGACACGGAACCTTAGAAAATATACCCCTTGACGTCAGAAATATAACACGAAGGACGAAATAATTTGTTCAACTCGATTTTTCTGGGAAATCATATCAAAAACGAAAAGTTAACTGTTCTGAAAATTACAGGGTACATCAGGAAATCTTGCCAATTTGAAAAGTATGTGAAAAAACATTACTTTACATTTCGATTCAATCCCTTTTTTCATCGTATACTGGGAATTCTGAATTTTTGTTCCAACTGGTCTTTAAAATGACATTGGACCCTACTTAAGTGTCTATATAAATCCATAAAAAGCAAATGTTCGAAAAAATTAAGAGTATCAGCTCAAGAAATGGGCCTTGAGGCACTCCATTTGTCGGGTATGGTGTCAACGAATAAGAAAAAATTTAAAAGCTATTCTTGTAAAATTCAACTGAAGCTCCTATCTTGATTTTCTTTGGTAAACCTCCGAAGAGAACTGGTCAGCTGTCAAAAAGCTAATCTAATTTTCTCAGGAAAATTCCAGAGATGGAATTTCTGCCGTTGGTTCTTGTCGGCGCCACTGTCCTGTTAACCTGAAATTAACTGAGTTATACCTCAGATGATTATGTATTTAACCGAAAACATTAATGTTTCAGCTTGAATTGAAAGCTTAAGTTTCGCAAATAACCTGTAAGGTACTAACGAGTTTATGTCCATTTCGTAGAGGCTAGAGAAATGACTAACCACTATTTTAATGATACCAGTCTTGAAAAATCTGCCTACGTCCTCGCAAAACCACTTGTAGGTAATGAGGAATTCTGTTTACTGTTGTCATGAGTTCGTATTGACGATTCTTCAGAACTAGAATTTGTTTGCTCATTTCACAAGATCTAATACGTTCTTTGTATATTCGACTTTATGAGCTATTCCTCGTCTACTTAGCTAGAAATCTCTGAATAATCTCTCAAGTTATATGAATTTATATTACCGGCAATACGTATCACCTGTATTTGGAAATATACAGGGTGGCCATTTGAAAACGAAACAGACGAGATTACAGACGAAATAAACTTTTTCGATAGAAATGCTCGGACAGGTCGATTTCTGTTTCGAGGGGGACAACTTAAGATGTAGGTTACGGACGCATAGCGCTTCAACCCTTGCTACTACAACCCTCACCCCAATTTTTGAATAGGGAAGATGGGGTGAGTGATACCTCATTTTAAAGGTATTTTTATGCTGATTTCAGCACAGTTATTTCTTTTTCATTTCATGCATTAGTTCTCGAAATACAGGGTGGCCATTTGAAAACGAAACAGAGGAGATTACAGACGAAATAAATTTTTTCGATAGAAATGCTCGGACAGGTCGATTTCTGTTTCGAGGGGGACAACTTTAGATGTAGGTTATGGACGCATAGCGCTTCAACCCTTGCTACTACCCCCAATTTTCAAATAGGGAAGATGGGGTGAGTGATACCTCTTTTGAAAGGTATTTTTATACTGATTTCAGCACAGTAATTGTTTTTCCATTTTATGCATCAGTTCTCGAAATATTCTTGTCTAAGCATTTGAAGTGGCATTTGAAGTGGTGTTTTCATGGCACTTGTAGTGTTTTTTTGTGAAAAACCTTTCAAATGAGGTATCACTCACCCCATCTTCCCTATTCAAAAATTGGGGGTAGTAGCAAGGGTTGAAGCGCTATGCGTCCGTAACCTACATCTTAAGTTGTCCCCCTCGAAACAGAAATCGACCTGTCCGAGCATTTCTATCGAAAAAATTTATTTCGTCTGTAATCTCGTCTATTTCGTTTTCAAATGGCTACCCTGTATTTCGAGAACTAATGCATAAAATGAAAAAACAATTACTGTGCTGAAATCAGTATAAAAATACCTTTCAAATGAGGTATCACTCACCCTATCTTCCCTATTCAAAAATTGGGGGTGAGGGTTGTAGTAGCAAGGGTTGAAGCGCTATGCGTCCGTAACCTACATCTTAAGTTGTCCCCCTCGAAACAGAAATCGACCTGTCCGAGCATTTCTATCGAAAAAATTTATTTCGTCTGTAATCTCGTCTGTTTCGTTTTCAAATGGCCACCCTGCATTTCGAGAACTAATGCATAAAATGAAAAAACAATTACTGTGCTGAAATCAGTATAAAAATACCTTTCAAATGAGGTATCACTCACCCTATCTTCCCTATTCAAAAATTGGGGGTGAGGGTTGTAGTAGCAAGGGTTGAAGCGCTATGCGTCCGTAACCTACATCTTAAGTTGTCCCCCTCGAAACAGAAATCGACCTGTCCGAGCATTTCTATCGAAAAAATTTATTTCGTCTGTAATCTCGTCTGTTTCGTTTTCAAATGGCCACCCTGCATTTCGAGAACTAATGCATAAAATGAAAAAACAATTACTGTGCTGAAATCAGTATAAAAATACCTTTCAAATGAGGTATCACTCACCCCATCTTCCCTATTCAAAAATTAGGGGTAGTAGCAAGGGTTGAAGCGCTATGCGTCCGTAACCTACATCTTAAGTTGTCCCCCTCGAAACAGAAATCGACCTGTTCGAGCATTTCTATCGAAAAAATTTATTTCGTCTGTAATCTCGTCTGTTTCGTTTTCAAATGGCCACCCTGTATCTTATATTAGTTAACGAATGTACCAAATTGCCTTATCTATCTACTAGGATATTCTTCATTTATATTGAGATCTATCTTGTCTCATAAAATTAGGACTTTCTACGTACCACTCGTATAAATTATGTGAGTTCATGTCACAATCTTTTTTGAATGTTGATTCTTCCTGATTCTTATGTATTATTCTTGATATTATTTTAACTTTATAATTCTGTCTCGAAATTTCTTTTTGTGAAGTGTGGTGTTCAATGATGATCTTGTATTAGTAGGAAGAATCAACTTGTTAATTTGTTCTACAAGTGTTACCACTGTTTTAACACAAACAGAAACCTCAACTTTCCATTTCCCAGGGCAAAGCAGTTTCAAATTAAAAGCATGTTACAGCCTTCGATTTGACATGTGATTAGTGGTCGGATTCAATTTTCATCGTTCCATGTAAATTCCACGCCAACAGGAGAAGTTTTCACTATTATGTGTCAAATTTAATTGACGTCGTGGCAACTTCAACGACCTTATGAATTGCGAACGGGAGCGCTCGTCGGAAATTAAACCAAACGAAATTGAATGTGACAAAAATGAATAGGGAATGTTTTTCATACTGGAACGCACCTGTCATGGGATTATTTTCTACCAAATATCAGTCGAGAGGTCGTTTTGGAATTATGAAAGAACGTTATGAATTTCACACGTGATTACAGTTTACTCTAGATTAAGTAAATCAAAATAATAATATCTCATGAAAACACAACTATTTGTAGACAGTCAGGCATTACTTTTTTTCAATTATGATATTGCTTGTTTATAAGGGTTATTCACGAATATGGCTCTATAGAATATTTTTAGGAAAGACAGAAGATTCAGGATTGAAATTCTGTAGGTGAGACGACTTCTCGTATATTTTTTGAAGGTTCTAGGACTTGCGGTTTTTTTGGAAGTGACATCAACTTTCGTTTTCCAAATAGGAAGACCTATTTTTTATTGCATCAATAGATTCTCCATTGAATTCTGAGTCTTTTCGATTCCAAAAGTTTGAATTTTCCCTAGAAAATTCTCTTTAAACGAGGAAAAAAAATTTAAACTCTGTTGGAATACAGACTACTTTGAGGTTTTTTCATTAAAAATTCTCATTTTTGAGAATCTCTGAGAAGAAAGGCTGATGCTTCTTTTCCGATAGCGTGATTTTCAGAATATGATACAGGAGGTCAAACATTTTTTGACAATGTTAGAAGTGACGAAACATCAAAAAATCGTTTTTTTTTCAAATTTCGAAGAGGTTCATATCATATTTGGGGCCAAAATTTGTTAATGTCCTTCCAGTTCATATGCGGTCTCTTTCTAACAAAAAACAGCGGAAGAAATTGAAATTGTACGTTCATGAAAATTTTGATAACTTTGATGAATTTCTTTGAAACAGGAGTACACATACGTATTGCTTCCTCGGGTGTCGTCCTCCACTCTCTCCAATAACCAAATAAAACTTTGTACATGCATATAATAATATTGTCATTGTTTTTTTTTTGTTATTTTATAGAATTTTAATTATCTGGTTATTTTTTGATGAATGTTAATATCTGGATGAAGCTACACAACACAAGCTTAAGCTTACGTGTCTCATCCAGACTTTTTTGTATTGGAATCTACCTGAATTTGATTTTCGAATTCATAGTCAAAAAATAATATCAGCATAAGTTCAAGACTTTTATCTCAAAATTAATATTTTTCGAGATATTCAGGAAGAACTATTTTGTTTTCAATTTTCAATATAATTCCGAATATGTTTTTTTACTGGAAAATAATTAGCGGTCAAGTGAAATTTTTGGAAAACTCTGTTATCGAGAAGACTTTTCATAAATTCTGATTTGTTGTTGAGTTATTGAAGGTGGACACTTCTATGAGACACCCTGTGGAGGAGCATTTAGAAACGAAATTAAATTGTTTCGGCAATTCAAAGTGCTTGATAATCTGGCAGAATACAGGGTGTTCGTAGGTAAACGCTTAATCAGGTTTTTCTACAGAAAAACGTAGCAGGCAATTTCTATGGATGAGGCAAACATCAACCGTCGGACTATTATTATGAAGTCGAACTCGATTAAATCTCTCGCTGAAGAAGATTTTACAACCGTAATTTCAGGCTATTGCATGAAGCAACTAGTAGGGTTTACGTGGACGACCGAAGCAAATCTGAGAGCCATGTCATTTCAGCCCGAGTCGTAGCTATTAGAAATTTGTTAAGGGAATTCATACTTTTTAGAAGTTATTCTCATCAGAGACGAATCTTTTTATGTCGCTTGTAACCTGAGAACGAGAGCCAAATCGGTGGAATATGGTGGATGAAGAAGAAAATCATAGACGAATTCACGCGATTTATTAAATTGGTGAAACAATACTTTTTTCTCGGAGTCATAACGGTTGAGCAGGTATTGTTGTATTGGTAGATGAGGTACAAATTTTGAGTGCATGGCTCTTGTTTGAGAAGGATTTGCTGGGCCAGACTGCAGGCAGAAGAGGATTTGATAGAACAGGCACAGCAGTTATATGTGTGATGTTGGTCCAGCAATTTTGGCTTTTCGAGTTTTTTTTATTGTGCTCCATTGTTCTGGGAAATTTTTTCTTGCTTCCAGGTGGTTCTCGAAAACTGAAAAAATGGGTCAGCTTAGCAATAAGGGAAAAATTGGCTTGCGATTACTGAAAACAATTTTGGGATACAGGTACTGAAAACTTAATTTGCGTTTTTTCTCCCAGTCTCTGAAACCAGAAACAATTAGAAGAAATTTTTAAATTATAGAAGAAAGGCCCCTGCGTCAAATTTGAGCACTAATTTGTCAGGGGCCAAAACTTCACAAAAAGAAATTGTCGCCTAATAATGAACAAAAAGAAAACACTTTTAACTCTGAAGTGTAACGTTTCGGAGTCTAAATCAGACTTCTTCGTTCTAGTTTTCATACAATTTCGTAGAATCGCGACAATATTTTGATTTTTTGATTGACATTTGTCAATATATGATGAACATAGATTAATATTGATTATTAGATGTTGATATCGTTATTTTATTTCGAAATACCCTGAAACCACTTCTTTTTTCAATAAATCCATCCAAATTTGATCTATTCCTACTGAACAATTGGCGAGATTATAAGCCTCATCCAACAAAATACAAGCTGACTCCTTGATTTTTCTTTTATTCTTATCAGGTTCCGTCATTAGAATTTTGGTGCCATTCCAATCCATCATGTGATTGCCGGTATTGGAACACACATGATCTGCTATCTGTTATCTACCAATATCTCTATTTTTTATGTTATTCTTATGTTAACGTTTTCTAATTGCAAATGGTCTTGATGTTTCTCCTGTATAAGATTTTCCACAAATACAGGGAATATTGTTGATACAATTTCTTTATTTTTGGTTCTCATTCAAACGTTTAGTTTTTGTTAATGAGGATCGTAAATAATTTTTTGTTTTGAAAACAGTTCTTACGTTGAATTTAGAACCAATTCTTTAAATTTTTTCCGAAAGTCCTTGGCATAAGGAATCAAAGTTATTAAAGATGGTTGTTCTTGACGGTTTGTAGTTGGTTCCTGATTGTTATTATCGTATGGACCCAAAATTGTTCTCTCTAAATTTGGAATAGTTTTTTCTATGAAATTAGTTGTCAATTGATTATCCTCAAGAATATCTTTAATGAAATTAATTTCTTCATTTCGTATTTCAGTTGTCGATGAAATTAATTGCGCTCTATCATAAAGTGTTTTTATAATACCTCTTTCAACACTCATTTGATTAGAATGAACATTTAGATATCGATTTGTGTGTGTCTTTTTTTTTCTGAAACATCTAAGAAGGAAAGTACATTATTTCATTCCTGAATTTTATTGTAGGTTCTTCATTATTGATATGATTGAAAAATTTTATTTATTTTTCTAATTGTTTCTTGTTTCAGAGACTAGGCGAGAAAATCCAAATTAAGTTTTCAGGAATATGCAAAAACCTTCCAGACAATATTTCAATAGATATACAGGTACTGAGTTGTGCCGTTCAGAGTTTTCCTAATGTCTAAATTCCAAAAAATCGATATTAAAGAAAAGAGAAGGCCCTGTTTTTTCGTCAATTTCGATTTTTCGAAGAACTAGGTATAGCACAATATTTTTCAGTCATTGAAATCCGGTTTTTCGAAAGGTGCTGTTCTGGCACATTTTTTTGTTTTTTGAAATATGTCGAGGATCACATGGAATTAAGACAAGATTTCAACGGCACAAAGCAGCACCAACCTAGCACAACAAAAAAAAACACGTGTGGCACTCGAAGACTGCCGCGGTAAAGCTATTGCATAGCATCTATTCATAAATAAGAAGATAATATCGCTGATTTAATTTTTTTTTATTTTTCTTACAATACATGTAGGTTATTCAGGAATGTTTATCATTGAAACTATAGGTTTATGGTAACTGAAATAAGAAACATAAGTTTGAGACTTAATGTGTTCTAAATATCTGGAGAATACCGCCTCAATATTGGTCCCATATTTTGATATGGATTCTTGTGGATCATTATACATTTTAAAATTCAATATTTCCTAAAGGAAAGGTGTCAACCGCTCTAATTTTTATCAGCGAAGTTAATGTTGAAATCGTCAGCCAAGATAAGTGGAAATTTATTACCGTTTGTACCAAGTATTTTCGACCCTTCTTTAGTGTACTCCAGCAAAGTGCAATGAATAAAATGCTCTACCTCATCGGATTCGGAGAAATGTAAATTGCTACCATGTTTATGTGTAGGCAATTTCTGAGTTTGCATAAGCATGCACAAATATCTCCAACAAATGAGCGTCTAACATTAACATCGCTAACGTCTTCAATATTTATTTCAATATTCGGAGTCATAATATTAGTAACATTATTACTATTTTGGTAAATAGCTACCCCACCTTTTGGAACAGTATCTCGTTTGAATTGAACAATACAATTGAAATTAGGTATGTCAATCGAATTTTCACGCGTCATGCATGTTTCGGTAAGAAGTAACAAATTGGTTTGTCTCGTAACTGAATCTTGTAAATCGTATTTGTGACTATGTAAACTTTGGCAATTGAAAGTCATTATCGAAATGCTATTTCTAATACTAATGAAATCTAAGACACTGTGAGCTATCGTCTGAACACTATTTAAAGAGAGAATTCTTGCAACAAAGATGTAGTGGATGCAGCTTGCCTTCGATTATGATAAAACTTATATGCAGAATTATCAATTTTTGTCGTAATATACAAATTTTCAATATTAGTCACCCGAGAGAGTGCAGCATAGACGAGTTCCTGAGAATGTGATTTACTATACTCATATACTATTTCGTCAAAAGTTCCACCTTGCGACTTATGTATAGTTAGAGCAAGAGCTGAAGTTGATGGAAAATGTTTGCGTTTGCCTATACATTTTCTATTCGATGTTAATGAAATACTTGCCGTTCGTAATTCAATGGGAACAGCGAGATTGCCGACTCCATTTTGCACTGCTAGAGTGGCTGTACGCATCCGTCTAGTCGCAAGCACCCAAACACCGTGACGAAGTCTGCCGAACTGAACCGACGATACACGGCTGTGTTAGGTTTTTTCGTTACGGAATTTCTACATTAGGTCGCCGCTCTCAAAGCCTGAGATAAAGGCTATGCAATAGCTTGAAAAAAACTCGAAAGTGCTGAGCTAACTTAAAATGCATACAGTAGCTTGCCGCGGGTTGTTCATCTCAGCAAACCGCCGATGACTCATCTTGGCACCAGAGATAAAACGCGCCAAGGTGACAAACGGCGTCTCCATAACGACGATTCCCATTCAGGGGCACCAACAAACGCACAATTACAGCCTATAAATTCGCCGCGTCCGCCATTATGTCCGCATTTGCGGCATTTATATTCAGTTATCTCCGCGGAAAATTATCAATAACTAGCTGTAATGCAGCCCGGCTCGCTATCTGCCGTCTCTAATGAAAAGCACTTTTCGTTTTGTTTCCTTTTTCTCGCTAGATGTTTTCTCGATATCGGAGACACTTGTAGATCGTGTTCGAGATAGCCCGAAGAAGTATTTCTCCCTGAATTGATTGCTTAAGTGGTACTGTTCGTATTTTCGCTAGCACCGACGCAATTTCGTTTGACGTTTTAATGGAAATTAAGCGTTTTACTAGTTTGAATTAATTCAGCGGAATTGGTCATGCAACTACGTCAGTTTAATCATTTTCTGCTCATAGTCGAAAATAACAGACATCAGAACGAACCATCAGCATTTTTCGTTCATGTCGAGAAATAATTAATGCTCTTTCGCTTTTATAGAATATAACAATAATCTCAAGTTCTCTCAATCAAAGAATATAAATTATTCTTTGTACAACTGCCATTAAAAGTGACACTTTTAATGACAGCAAACAATGTTAAAATTGATTGTTTACGTGGAAGCGTGTTAAAATTTTTTTAACATCAGTGTTAAAAATAATTTTAGCACTCCATTTTCTTAAAATGAAATCAGATGAGAAAATTCAGCAATTGCAAATTTTTATCATCAATATTTAACAATCATTAATTATGAACATCAACTAGAACAATTACTAACATTAATGCCCTGTGACGTTAGGGAGCTTCGCAACAGATTATTAGAATCCTCAGTGTTGCGGTAACTCAAAATAGGAGAGAAAAGTAGGACTGTATCTATAAAAACTCTTTTAAAATCCTATTAGGAAAAAAAGAGAGAAAATGAAACAAGAAAATGGTGCACTAGAAAACTCACCAACGGCGTCTTCCTTCACACAACCTGAGAGCTCTCGTTAGGTGGGAATTTTCCAGCAGGCAGAATCTTCTTTCTTCTGTCACTTTGTTATTTTGTTCTCGTCCAAATAAGACAATCTTTAGCGTTCTAAATAAACTTTAGAAAAAATAACTGTTCTATCAAAAAATAGCGTTTTGCGTTTTATACCAAATTCGAAGCACTTTTCTAACGAACTGAAAATCATACACATAATGTGTCCACAAGACGGCTTGAAGATGCCTCGTAACTGGCGATCCTCAGAGTAGTCTAGTGCACATAAATTTTTAAGAAATGGATTTTGAAAAAACCTATTTATTACGGCAACATTTCCTGCCCCCCAAAAATGCCATAGCATTTTTCAAAAAAAAAGAAAAGTTGCGAAAAATCCGAAAAAAAAAATATATTAAAGTTGTGCAAACTATGAGGCAGAAGAATACTCGTAATAACTAATAATCTATACGTTATTTATATATATATATATATATATATATATATCATGTGAGGAGAGAAAAAAAAAGAGAGATATCATGAAATAATTATTCATGAAATTACTGTTCATCGCAAACAGGCAAAGGACACAGTTTAACTAGGGGGCGAGTTAGGACCCCGTCTCGGGTTTTGATTTGAGCAACTCGCGAAATACCGTCCTTACCCTGGAAGAGGGTAGTTATGCGACCTAGGCGCCATTGATTAGGAGGCACATTATCCGCCTTAATCAAAACCAGCTGACCAAGAACAGCAGGAGTAGAAACATCGCACCATTTAACACGCTGTTGCAACGTATGTAGGTATTCGTTCCTCCATCTAGACCAGAAATGTTGATGAAGGTTTTGTAAGAGCTGCCAACGTGATAACCGATTCAAGGGTTGATCGGTTAAATCTGGTATAGGTATCGCAGTCAGCGGTTCCAGAGTCAAGAAGTGACCCGGAGTAAGACAATTCAAATCTTCGGGATCTGAACTTGTAGCGCACAAAGGCCTTGAATTCAAGACGGATTCAATTAGGGTCAGCAACGTATAAAATTCCTCATAAGTGAGAATTTGCTTTCCGATAACTCTGAACAAATGTGATTTTACCGATTTAACTGCAGCCTCGAATAAACCTCCGAAATGACTACCAGATGGTGGGTTGAAATGGAACCTTATGACTTCCTTTTCTGCAGCGATTTTTATTAATTTTATAAGTTCGCGATTGGCTCCAACGAAATTAGTGCCATTGTCACAGTATAAATCTGTACAGCGTCCCCTTCGTGCGATAAATCTCTGCAATGCAGCTAAAAATGATTCAGAGGAGAGATCATTAGCCAATTCCAAATGAATTGCTTTCGTTGAGTGACATACAAAAAGGCAAATATAAGCTTTCGATGTTTTTTGTCCTCGATATTTTCTCATTGGTGCAATCGTAAATGGGCCAGCGTAATCACATCCGCAATGCAAAAATGCTTTTATAGTAGAAAATCTTGATTTAGGCAGATTTCCCATAAGGGGTTGATAAGCAGCCGGTTTCATTTTGAAACATTTAACGCACTTCGACAAGACCGAATTTATTGCACGTCTTGGTGACAATATCCAAAACTGCTGAAGAAGTAAGAAGTGCAGTTGACGTGGACCAACGTGAAAATACTTTCTATGATAATACTCAATAAGATGTCTCGTCAATAAACTACTTCGTGGCAAAAGTATAGGGTGTTTGGCACGATCATTAATATCCGCATATTTCAAGCGACCACCCACTCGTAAAAGGTCGTCGATATCCCTGAAAACATTCAGTCTTCTCAACGGTTTTGGAAACTTTTTCCCAGAAATTTCATCGTTGAAAGATACACGTTGCGTATACTTTGCTAAAATTATCAAAGCAGAGTGAAGCTCTTGCGTAGTCAAAGATTCAAGTCGTTTTTCTAGCGGATGACATAAATTGTGAACGAATCGCATAACATATGCACCAATACGTAACACCGTCGAAAAATTTGAATGTGTTTTCAAGAGATACTCACAAAAATGTTCGACTTGAGGAGCAACTACCAAACAAACATTTCTCTCTTCGCGATTAACATCATCTGAAATGAAAACTTCCGAAGAGCCTTCAGACGGTGAAAGAACTTCAGAATTTTTCAACAATTTCGGACCACATAACCAAAATTCATTATTAATGATTTCCGACGGAAAAAGCCCGCGGCTTCCGAGATCAGCGGGGTTGTTTTCCGAACTAACGTAATTCCATTGCACAGATGGAATTTTTTCTTGAATATATGCAACCCTATTAGCTACAAAATTTTTCCAACGATATGAAGGTGAACGAAGCCAGGCTAAAACTACTTTCGAATCACTCCAAGCAAAAACATTGGAAAATTTGACTGTTTTAGAAAAAAGCGGAAGTACAAAATTTATCAACTTGGCCAACAAAACTGCTCCACACAGTTCCAAACGCGGTATACAAATTTTCTTCAGCGGGGCAATTTTACTTTTAGACGTGACAAAGCTTGTGGTTATATTTCCAGCGATAGTTATTGTCTTGAGATACAAGACGGCGCAATAACCCTTTTCCGAACTATCACAAAATCCGTGAAGTTCCAAACTAGCGAAATCTGAAGGGAAAAGGTGCCTTTCAATTTTAAATTCAGAAAGACATTCTATCTGGGACCTAAAGCGTTTCCAGACACGCAAAATTTCATCTGGAGGTTTATCATCCCATGTAAGTCCGATCATCCAAAATCTTTGAATGAGATACTTTACCAGAAAAGTGACTGGCGATAGGAATCCTAACGGATCATAAATTCGAGCTAATTGAGAAAGAAGTTGACGCTTAGTACAAGTTTCGTCAGACTGCGGGACAACAGAAAATGAGAATTTATCTTCACGCGGATTCCAAAATAATCCTAAAATTTTGACAGAAGTAAAATTAGTCTCAGAATCAAAATCAAGGGGATCTATACTACGCATAGAAGCTGGAAGATTTTCCAACAACGCAGGATCGTTACTCGACCACTTCCTCAAATGAAAACCTGCTTTACTAAACAAAGTTATCAACTGATTTTGTAGAAGCTTGGCTTCTTCAAGTGAAGAGGCACCAGTGACAACATCGTCAATGTACGTATCTTCTTCTAATACCTTCGCTGCTAAAGGAAATTCACTTCCTTCATCCTGCGCTAACTGTTTCAGACATCGCAACGCCAAGAAAGGAGCAGATGACACTCCGTATGTGACAGTTTTCAAGCGATATGTTATCAAAGGCTCGTCTGGAGAAAATCTCCAAAAAATCCTTTGATAATCTAGCTGGTCATAATTGACCCAAATCATTCTATACATTTGTTTTATATCGGAACACAATACGTAAGGATGCAGACGGAACCTCAAAAGAATTGACACTATATCAGCTTGCAATTTTGGACCCGTTAAGAGACTATCATTTAAAGAAAATCCCGAGGGAGCTTTTGCGCTCGCGTTGAATACTACACGCAATTTGGTGTGAACACTCGATGGATTAATGACACAATGATGAATCAGATAATAAGGATTTTCGCTCATACAATTTTCAGGTACAACTTCCATATGACCAGAATCTAAATATTCGCGCATAAAAGCAGAGTACTCATCATAAAGTCTTGGACTTTTCATGATTCGGCGTTCTAAAGCAAAAAATCTTTTAGAGGCGAGTTCTTCCATACCGCTAAAGCTGGGTATGTCAGTTGCGAAGGGTAATGAAACTATATATTTGCCATAAAAATCGCGTTTATGTGTATTGACAAATATTTTTTCGCATAAATCATCAGCGGGAGAATTAACATTCACGGATGGAACAGATTCAACTTCCCAAAAACCTTTTAAAATTTGAGGAAGTGAGTTATCATAATTTTGACAATCGATGTCACAGAAAAAAGAAGATGTTACATTCCTAGAAATGTCTGTTCCACCTCCGATGAGAATGAAACCAAATATAGTATTGAAAGCGCTTACACCCTTATTACCGGAAATATGACCATTAAGTAGAATTTTAGTGAACATATCTGCTCCAAACAAAATATCGATATGCCCAGGAATATGAAAAGAAGGATCGGCTAACTTTAAATTCTTAAACTCATCATGTATGACAGCGGGTATAGGCGTAGTGGGTAATTTTTCTGTTATTTGGTTAATTACAGATGCGTTAGTGTATAATATCGGGGAATCTTGACCAACGGGTCGAACTGTAATAGCAACTAAACCTCTACTTGTGCAAGATTTAGAAGAGTTCAAGCCCGTTACTTCAAGAAACATATTTTCAGCTTTCAAACCCAATCGAGATGTGGCATGCTTCGTTATGAACGACGTCATGCTGCCAGAATCAATTAAACACCTTAGTTTGTGAAAAGTCCCGTTCGAGTCTAAAACTTCCACTAAAGCCGTGGCCAAAACAACATATGATGTTCGATCAGAATTAAGAACACCAGTACCGCAAAATTAACAACTGATTTCGCTTCAGAATTAGAGACACCGCTAGTAGTAGCAAGTGATACATCATTTTCAGATTTTATATCCTCTTTCTGCTTAAAATGCAATAACGTATGATGCTTTAAAGAACAATGGTGACAGGTCGATTTGGACTTGCAAGAACGAATATCATGCAAGTTAGATAAACAATTGAAGCACAAATGAAGCTTCTTGGCGAGATTATAGCGCTCAAACGGTTTCATACTGAGAAATGAAGGACACTTGAAAATATAATGATTGGATTTACATAAAACGCATTCAGAAGGAGAACTCTTGGAAGAACCAACTGCGTTTTCAACAAAAAAAGTTTTCAATCTATTTGGTTTTGACGATCTTTTATCGGCAATAGTAGAATTGGCGGTGCTAACTGATGGTTTCATGTCACATATCATCTCAGAAGCTATACATTCACGTTCTAAGAATGAAGTGAGATCGCTATAATTCGGAACCTCTGAAGACCCGTAAGAATGTTCGAATCGCGAAACTATTACATCGTCCAACCGATCATATAGCATCATGAGCAATACAAAGTCCCATTCTGTTGTTGGAAAACCCAAGTTTTTCAAAGCACATATATTTTCTTGAAAAGTATCTAATAAATTCCTTAAAGAATTCGGAACCCCAGATTTAATTTTTCCGGTACCCTCTATACGACGCCAATGACATTTTGCCAACCAACGCTTATTATTGTAACGTTGAAATAAGGCATCATATGCAGATTTATAATTATTACCATTCAATTCGTAGTGTTGAATTAATTTAAGGGGTTGTCCTTCAAGGGCGGAAACCAAATAATTAAATTTTTCATCGGGGCCCAATGCATCATTATTATGCACAAGCGAATTGAACAATCCGATGAATGTTGAAAACTGGGTTACATCACCTGCGAATCGTTTCAATTCTAACTTCGGTAAATTGATATTCGCATTCGTTTTATGTTTAACATCAGAATCTCCAACACATTTCGAAATGTTGGTCGTTAAAACATCGTAAATAGACTTGATTTCATAATAAAAAGTCAAAAATTCATCCCGAATTGATTCCTCCCGCTTAACTCAACGTCTTCCTCCTGAAGCAACGTATCCACAATTGTCTTATGTTCACCAAGAAATTCATTCCGTATTCTTTCAATGTCAGAAAACCTAGCTTTGAATACATTGAAATAACTACTATCTAATTCAGCTTTTTTTGCGAAATCAAAAAGTGACTTAATCTCACCGATGGCCGTAGCACGATATGCTCTAGCTCGTTTAATCTTCGACATGATTTTTAAATTGATATTCTACAAGACTTGAAATATAGAAATAAACTGCTGAAGATCCTCCGTTACAGTACTTGTTTCCAATACCGTGTATTGAAAAGACGAACGAACGTATGTTCCAAATAATTAAATCGGAGCGAACAAAAAACTCTCCGCGATAAGAAATATGTTTTTTTTCTGATCTGCGAAATAATTGATGAAAGGAAATAATGAATTTCAATCCGTTTCCTCAGATATTCTCCTGCACAAATTTGCAAAACTTTTTAAAGGAAAAATTTGAAATTCCTGATGGGAAACTCGATTCAATATCCGGCTCGAAGGACCAAAAAAATGTTGCGGTAACTCAAAATAGGAGAGAAAAGTAGGACTGTATCTATAAAAACTCTTTTAAAATCCTATTAGGAAAAAAAGAGAGAAAATGAAACAAGAAAATGGTGCACTAGAAAACTCACCAACGGCGTCTTCCTTCACACAACCTGAGAGCTCTCGTTAGGTGGGAATTTTCCAGCAGGCAGAATCTTCTTTCTTCTGTCACTTTGTTATTTTGTTCTCGTCCAAATAAGACAATCTTTAGCGTTCTAAATAAACTTTAGAAAAAATAACTGTTCTATCAAAAAATAGCGTTTTGCGTTTTATACCAAATTCGAAGCACTTTTCTAACGAACTGAAAATCATACACATAATGTGTCCACAAGACGGCTTGAAGATGCCTCGTAACTGGCGATCCTCAGAGTAGTCTAGTGCACATAAATTTTTAAGAAATGGATTTTGAAAAAACCTATTTATTACGGCAACACTCAGCATCATCAGTACTTGTAGAAACCGGCTGTACAATATTGGCTGATGATGATCCAAAATCTGTTGAGGTTGGGAGAATTTTTTCAGCAATGACATTTCTATATGCAATGGAATGATCAACATAGCCCTCGGCTACCGTCGAAGACTTCCGTCCACCATGTTTTTTTGCTCCTGATTCTGTTAGCAATGAAGCGGAAGATCTTCGAAAACAGTGTCCTGTATATTGCTCTGGTTCTGGCAGTTTGAGGAATTTGGCAACAATAGATGGAATTTTCCCAAATGTATTAATACCAACTGGATTGGCAGTGCATTTATTATTCATGTATTTCAGGAAAAAACGACGATGTTTGTTGACAGAAGGGCGCAGTGCAAACTACTTAAAAAAATAGTCTACATACTTCTCGATAATACTGAAAGGACGACTGACTTTCGTTTTTGTATTTGGAAGTTGTATAACCAATGATTTATTTGCTATTTCGATGTCTTTCATTGATAAATTACACAATTCTTCACGCCGACAGGCTCCAAATAATCCGAAAATAGTTGCAACCTTAACCATCAAGTATTCAACTTGTTCACGAGTGAGAATTTTCGATTTCTTAGGACGATATTTTTCACTTTCAGGTTTTAAATCTGCCATTACCTTAAAATATTTACTAACATCCACACCATTTTTAACAAGGGCGCTTGACTTTATCATTGAAAACTTACTCCACAAATTTGATGAACTCCATTTTTTTGATTTTTCTTCTAAGTATGCCAGGAAAACAGTTCCACTGAAGTTCCCTTCTACATTTTTCAATTCACACCAGGCCAGGAAATTGTTTTATGCAATATCGTACTGCTGAATAGATTTTTTAGGTAGGAGTTCCAGATTTGCTCTTCTTGCAGACTCTTCAATATCCAGAGGAACAACCAAATCGTAACTTTTATTAATAATTGGACTTTCGATAAACATATTAAGCATTTAAAAACCTAAGACGAAAATTGGACAGGAACGAAATTTAAATGACAGCGTCTTTTCTCATTTGTTAGTAATCATAACGTTTGCCATTCACAACAACCTTTTAATTATTTGAATATTAAACTGCATTCGAAGTTTATTGTCATTGCAAATTCGCCCATTTCATCATCAAAATAGGGCAGTTGTACAAAAAACATTGTATGGTATTTGTGTTAAAACTGATCTATTTTTTTAGGGAAATCGTTCACATTTTTTTCACTCATAAAATGAAACGTCATTTTCAACACTCATATCATAAATAACTATTAACTTTCTCAATCAAGTACACTAGAGTACGTGAGAATGAGAGTACCAAAGATTCGTATGGAAAGAAAAATGATTAGATACGAAGAACGCAATTCCCCCAACGAATAAAACAACAAATTAAATTCTGACGGCTTCCCCATTCTTTACTGTCGATAAAAAATTCATCCTGGATCCTCCGAAACTCGCGATCATCCGGCAACGCTCTCTATTATTAAAAGCCTCCCAGCCATCGTTGCCTGTTCGACCGCGAGCAGTTTTTCGAATTTCTCAGCGTTTCGCAGCGATGCAAAGCCGTAAAGCGATCTTCCCGCAGCGTAGGCATCGTCATTTTTTAATATTCGTTATTTACGGCCGACAAGTGCGAAATCCCATACCTGGCGTTTCCTTCAATTTCCTGCTCCGTAGTTAGAGGGTCGTAGGTCAAATTGGGCCTCGGATGCGCTCGGGACGACGCTCTCTAAGAAAATTGCCGAGTAATTGCTTGTTCGGCCGTGCAGACGAGATCGTTGGGCGATTTTAGGTCCGAGGTGTTGCTCGGAGTCTGTCAGTAGGACCATAAACAGCGGTAAAAAACGGCAAACCTGCTACTTAGACTTTTGCTAGTTAGAGAAGGAGAAGGTATGCAAATTATAGTAGGGAGAGGCTTGGTTCAAAGAAAACATATTCAATGAAATGCCGACAGTTTCTTAATCAGCACCTAAGAGGTAAGGTGTGTTAAGTCACAAAATCAAAATTAGTATCAAGAGATTTTTCAGTTCAAGTATTGTTTGAAAAAATGTTTACTGCCATCATTGCGAAATGATGTAACTAGGAAGTTTAAAATGTGGTCCACTAGCTAGAATTCATTAAGATGAATCCAATATTGTATAGAATATGTGTTTGATAAAATGTGACTTGACACACTTTACCTCTGAGGTGCTGATATGGATTTGAATCATCCTTGGGTATCAGAAATCTTAATATACAAAACTAAGTCGGCCATTTGTTGGTTACACCAGTTATAACTAAAGATTGGATGAACTGTTTGTTATGAAAGATTTTTTGTTGGATTCTTCTACGACGGTTTCAACATAAAATACATTAAAATTCTGAAAATTTTGATGGAATAGAACAAAAGATATGAAATAATTTTCCTTCTTGCGAATAACGCCAATAGGTGTCGCTACGGTACATTTTATAATAATATTAACGCATTTGTGTCCATGTGTTATTAATAATTGAAGAGTGGAAATTCAGAAGAGTCTAAGTGCCATTTTCACGAAATTTTTGATTTCATTTGTTATGAGGTCTATGTGCCAAGGCCAATAGCCTACGAAACAGTCCATGTGTCATCCGCTTCAGGCAGTCATCATTTCTGATGGAAAAACAATTTTTTTTAACTTTTTTCATGAGATTGAGATTTTATGTAATATTTCAGTTCGATTTTTTTGGCACTTACACTCCTTTGAATTTCCACTCTTCAATTGATATTATCGCCAATAGATGGCAATCATTGATATAGATATAGTTATCTATATCTATGATGGCAATGTAGACAATTACTGTGTATTTTTAGTTGCCTAAACGTCCGAATTAAAACATTGACATTTTCTATCGAACACAGAAAAGTACAATGGGTATTTCCAAATGACTTCATTTGAAGCAGATATACTTAATTAAAGGACGTGGATTCAATCCCACATTCAAGGTAAGAATATAATATTAACATTAATGATTTCAATTCACTTATTTTGTTTTCCCTTTCTGCTATTTAGATCCAAGGCCAGATTCACAATTGAATTGGATCATTACAACCACTTGAAGATGCACATCATGAATTCCTCCAAATTTACTTGATATAGGCAATATGGATAATCAACTTGATCAACGTCAATCAATTAAAGCAGATGTGAGAAGAATAATTCTTCAACATCTGCAGCAACTACTTCATGAATATTATGCATTGGTTCGATTGTTTGAAACTGCTTGGGATCGTATGCCAAGTGACTATCACAAGGTTGTGATTAGAGCAGATAAACGACCTGTTGGAGCACATGACGCCAATTCAACTCCCCTACAATAGACGAAGTGGCAATTGTGATTGTAGGTGAAAACTTGGAAACGCGTGATATTGTTCTTACGTGTCGCAATACTGGAGAATTGGAACGAATATATGAAACACACCGTTCATACGATGCTCTACAATACCCGCTACTCTTTTGGAGAGGTGATGGTGAATATTACTTCAATATCAAGATGATAAATCCATTGAATGGTGAGTATCTTTTTTAAAATTTAAAATGTCTACTTAATACAAATTTGAATTATTTGATTTTAGGCCAAGAAACCACCAAGAAAGTGAGCTCGATGAATTATTATTCATTTCGTTGAATGGTTCGTTAAAATGCTGATAATTATTTGCTGAGATTTCGTCCATTTTTGCAGCAGTATTGTGTGGACATGTATTGTGAAACTAGCTGACCCGGCAGACTTCGTGCTGCCTCAATCGATAAATAAAAAAGCAACTTTAATATTATAATAAACTATTATGTTAAAATGTTGGCTAAGAAGTGTTTAGAATCATTTCCTATTCCAGAAACTAAAGAGCGTAGGGGATTTGGTGGTGGGACTAATTGTGGCAATTGGCAATTGTTTAGCCTTAGAGGTGAATAAAGTTCTACTAACCATTGGTTCTTTTAAGAAGGAAATATATTAGGTGGAATACAAAAAAGTACAAAATATACAAAAATTTTAATCCTGAATAGGGAGGGTTGAAGGTAGGGTTTGCATTTTCACGAAGAAATATTACTGTTTAAAATTTAAATTTCACATGTTTCGGGAATATCCATAAATATGAATAGTAATGGTCTATTGGTGTTTCGCTTCCGTCAATATTCATTACAATTGTTGTTTTCACACCGTCATCAGTTAAAAGCTTCGTCATGCGAAACGTCAATCGAGATAAATTCATTATTCGTTAAAATTACATCCTGAGAACCAATATGGTACCTCGAGGCCCAAAGTAATTTTCTATTCGATGCGTAGGTACGTTGTCTATCATCACTCCTGTCAGTGAGGTCGTAAACTACACCAGAAAACGATGGAACAAAACGAAATTCCTGCATCGCTTCTCACCACTCGAAAAAAAATGCAAATTGTGGTTAGAGGGTATCCGTTAATTTTCTTCACGGTGTGTTCTATAACTCCTTCGTTGAAATTATGTAAGAACTAAAATTTTACCAGCATTTCGAAGCCAATTACTCGGTATTGTGTTTTTGACGTAGGTATTTGAAAAAAAAAATATTGTTCCAGCAAATTGTATTGCTTCTAATGGACGTTGCATACATGTCATCATCCATTAAGTATACTTTCTGGGTATTAAATTTCAACAGCTTCTGAGAATATTTCTCGTTATCTAATTGATTTCTAGACGTTGCTCCCCATATGCTTCATCTTCCTAATCCTTTAGATGTAGGATTCAAGCATCGAATTCCAATGAAAACGTTTCATAATATTATCTAGAATTATTCCAACATGGGAAAACTAAACAGTGGACTCCTTCCTGCTGGAGAATACGAAAAACGAGTAATGTAGGAATTCATACGGTTCAGAGGAGAATCCGTTAAGCACACAACCTCGATTCTTGTTTTGTTGCACAAGAACGACCGGAGACAGGTTGTCAACTCTACCTACCTAACCGACTTCACCTTGTGTGTTCTAACATATCGAGGAAAACGAAGTCGTCTGTCGACCGGAATACACTGTTAGGAGCTGACGGGATATCTTTTTGCTCTGGTAGTTTCATTGGATTGAAAGAGATCATGGGCCACCCCATAAAATTTGAATCACATGCCCGCTCATCAATATACACAAATTCGATCTCTTTGAGGAACGATGATTTTATTAATAATTGACGATATTGTTTAAAAAATAGCCTTGAGAAAGAAACGACTTAGTTTCGAAACGTCGGCGTTGTTTTAAAAAACATCAAATAAAAACAGTCCAAATATTCCAATATAATTGACAATAACCGAAGAATATACACTGCGCAAAAAAATTAACGCACATTCTGAAAATCTCAATTTTAATGAAAGTTAACTCTCCATTGACTTTATAACTTATTTTTTATGTTCTCTCGGGAAGGTTTTGAACGGAACAAGACACATTAAATGAAAGAAAAATTCAGGATTTCACCGAATCTTATGTGAAAGAAGAGAAATGAACAATTTACAAAATACTGAAATGCTGAAAAGTGATTTAATACTTGGTTTTTCCACCCCTTGCGTTAATTACAGCTCGGCAACCACGGTTTATACTCAAAATGAGCGATCTTAAAATGTTTTGATCTAATCCTTCCCAGATTTCTCCGAGTTAGATTCCTAAGTCATTAAGAGTAGCTGGATGATTTTCTGAACTTCTCAGCCTTCTATTGAGGTTGTCCCAAACCAGTTCAATCGGATTGAGATCTGAACTTCTTGCTGGCCTTTTCATTCGAGAGACTTCAACCTCTTCAAGGTACTCCTGAACGATGCGCGCACGATAGGGTCTGGAATTATCGTCCATAAAAATAAAAATTTCAGCAATGCATGGGGCAAATGGCACTACATGCTCTTCAAGAATGTTCCTTATATACTTATCAGCATTCATAGCTCCATTATCAACGACCACTAGGTCTGTGCGAGCAGTCAAAGATATTCCACTCCATACCATAATCGATCCTCCCCCGAAACCAGGAAATTGCACTGAGCATATCTTTCATGTGGACGTCTGTATACAAGGGAACATCGATCATAATGGTAGAGGCAGAATCTAGTCTCATTTGTGAAGAGAACTCTTTCCCAATCGGTCTCTTCTCAATGGATATGCTCCCCCCCAAAATCTAAATGCGTCCTTCGATGGGTTGAGGTAAGAGCTGGGCCTCTTGCCGCGACACGAGGCTTCAAATCATATTCTCTGAGGCGATTTCTTATTGTCTGAGTACTAATTTGCACCTCATTAGTTTGCTCAAGTTGATTTTGAAGGAGGCGACCGTTTGCAAACCGTTGTCCCAACGAAGAAACTCTCAAGTAACGTTCTTGAACGGCAGTTGTTACCCGTGGTCTACCTTGTCCTGGTCTTCGGACAGTTATACCTGTCTCCCTGAATCGCTGCAACATTCTGGACACACTTGTATGGGAAACTCCTAACCTTTCTGCAATTCTTGAGCTTGAGCACATTCCTCTTGAGTCAAATTGCGTGTTTCGCGTTGCATAGCGATCGAATGTAGAAAATCAAACGAAAGAAAATCTATTGATCGCTAGAATTGATCGAGAACATTTGATTTTACAATGGAGCCAATTCATTCAAAATCTGATAATATCATCTCTTTTTATTCCTGTTGGGAAAAAACATCTGTATTGAAGTAAAACGTTGAAAGTGGATAACATATGCATGCATAGTTCTGATAAAAATTATTATCATTGAGAACACCTTCAGTATTAGAATAAATTTGGGATTTCCATAATGTGCGTTAATTTTTTTGCGCAGTGTATATTAAAAAAACCGATATTATTTGCAAATTACACGAGTCAGTTTTGTTTTCAAATTTTTTTCTGATGACAACTACGACTCAGCCTGTTATCTGACGTCTAGCAATTTTGATTCATCACTATTCATCAAATTAAGGTAGAAATTGTCACCTACCGATGTTCTTCTGATCATTTCACCAGTTCATGACGATGTTTTTCTAGAATTCTCGGAACTGGCTAAGCAAAAAGATCGAACAATGATTTTTATCTAATTCGCAATCGGTCTAACGTTCAAAACAGAAATCTGAGGCTGAGTACCTCCGGGGATACCAACAAAAACCCTCCGGATCAATCTGGAGATGCAAATCTTCAAATTGCGCCAATCACGCTGGAATCCGATGAAGACGCGGATACGCGTGTTTTTTCAACGCGCGCGAAATCGCGGTTACGGCCGGATTGAGATGTATCTCGCCCGCAACGACTGTCGGACAAAAACGCCATCACGGAATGCCGAAGAAACTGGAAAATAATTATGAGTTGGAGGAATCTAGAAATTCGATCGCCTGGCTGCCGCTCCAACCCGGTGTTTTTCGATGACCTGATTGACTCCTCGAGGAGGTGATGACCCCAGGATATCGGGGATTATCAAGGTCACTCTTCAATATTCTCCGTGATATTAAAAAAATCACTCACGAGATGTCTTTTTTTTTCGATTTCAACGCATTGTGGTAGTCTCAAAGTGGATTTTCATGAAACATTCTTACGAACCCATCAAAAATATTTTCATGTAAAATGTTGCCTATACTGACTGATAAAGAAACTGCAACACCCAGAAGGAGCTGTTCGAATTTTAATTTTTTTTTGGTGAAACAATGATTAAAATTTGGAGAAGACACTCGATAAGTTTTTTCATGTAAACATTTTTTGGTATGTACTTAAATATCGCAGTCGTTTTTTGCAAATTTTTCAAGGCGATCCAAAATCGATGTTTAGTTGTTGTTAAAATGACAAGAGCACGTGTACAGGGTGGGCAAAATTGGTGATACATAAACTGCAACTTTTAAATCGTGAGAGATAAAGAAAAATGAATGACACGTTTCGGTGGTCTTTTTTAGAGAAACTGATAATGCCATCAACTGCATTCCTCTATCTTCTTTCATTTTCGAGTTATAGGTCAAAATTTAATTGTGGACGATTTTAACTTTGGCAATTATCTCCGTTTCTGTTTGTGCTAGGATGTTGAAATGGAAACTTTTGTCATAGCAATCCAGTAGCGTACTTTGTATTTTCCCAAGAGGTTTCCTGGCTGAGATATAACATGAAGTTGTGTTTTTTCTGATGGAAACAATAGTTTCAAATGGCTTAGAAAAATTTTTTTTCCCGTTTCAGGAATATATGATACATCGCTTTCAGATTCATTCTGATATCATGAAAAATATAGTTTGTATTTGAAATTTGGATTATTGAGTATTAAGTAGGCTGAATCACAGGATAATATGTCTCTACGCATGGTGTCATTATTATTTTGCCATTGATTCATTTCTCCGTGGTTTGATCTCTGTTCAGGACAACTGTCAATTATTGCTGGCAATATGAAAATGTTCGAAAACTACGAGAAATACGATATGTTAATAGTTATTTATGATATGAGTGTTAGAAGTGACGTTCTATTTTGTGAGTGAAAAGGTTCAAAATAAAATCACTTTTAACACAAATACCATACAATGTTTTTTGAACCACTGCCCTATTCTGATAATGAAATGAGCGAATTTGCAATGACAATAAACTTCAAAATGCATTTTAATATTCAAATAATCAAAAGTTTGATATGAATGGCAAACGTTGCCAACGTTATGATTACCTACAAATGAGAAAAGACTCTGTCATTTGAATTTCGTGTTCCTGCCCAATTTTCGTCTTGGGTTTTCAACTGCTTGATATGTTTGTCGAGAGTCCAATTCTTAATAAATTTGGTTGTTCCTCTGGATATTGAAGAGTCTGCAAGAAAAGCAAATCTGGAACTACTACCTAAAAAATCTGTTCAGTAGTACGATATTGCATATAACAATTTCCTGGCCTAGTGTATATTGGAAAATGTAGAAGGGAACTTCAGTGAAACTGTTTTCATGACATACTTAGAAGAAATATCAAGAATATAGAGTTCATCAACTTTGTGGAGAAAAATTTCAATGATAAAGTCAAGCGACCTTGTTAAAAATGGTATGGATGTTAGTAAATATTTCAAGATAATAGCATATTTAAAACGGAAAAGGATATCGTCCCAAAAATTCGAAAATTCTTACTCGAGAACAAGTTGAAAAGTTTATAAAGGAGGCACCAGATGAGAAATACTTGATGGTTGAGTTTCCAACTATTTTCGAATTATTTGGAGCCTGTCGGCGTAAAGAATTGTGTAATTTAACAGTGGAAAACATCCAAATAACAGATGAATCATTGGTTATACAACTTCCAAATACTAAAACGAAAGTCAGTCGTTCTTTCAGTATTATTGGGAAGTATGTAGATTATTTTCATAAGTACTTTGCACTGCGCCCTTCTGTCATCAAACGTCGTCGTTTTTTCCTAAAATACATGAATAATAAATGCACTGCCAATCCAGTTGGTGTTAATACTTTTGGGAAAATTCCATCTATTGTTGGTGAATTCCTCAAACTGCCAGAACCAAGGCAATATACAGGACACTGCTTTCGAAGATCCTCCGGTTCATTGCTAGCAGAAATAAGAGCAAATATATACGGATATAAAAAAAACATGGTGGATTGAAGTCTATGACGGTAGCCAAGGGTTATGTTGATCATTCCATTGCATATAGAAATGTCATACCTGAAAAAATTCTCTCAACCTCAACAGATTTTGGATCATCATCATCCAATATGGTTTCTACAAGTACTGATGGTGCTGAGGATTCTAAAAATGTGTTGCGAAGCTCCCTAACGTCACAGGGCATTAATGTTAGTAATTGTTCTAGTTTTACGATTGATATTGATGTTCATAAGTAATGACCATTAAATATTGATTATAAAAATTTGCAATTGCTGAATAATTTTTCTCATCTGGAGTGCAAAAAATATTTTCAACACTAATGTTAGAAATATTTTTAACAAGCTTCCAAGAAAACATTCTATTCTAACATTGTTTGCTGTCATTAAAAGTGTCACTTTCAATGGCAGTTGTACAAAGAATGTTTTATTTCAGCGGCAATAATGACTTTGAATTGACAGTTGTTCTGTCAGAGATCGAACCACGGAGAATTGAATCAAGTATTCAATGGCAACAATGCCAAGATGTGTTGGGCAGTGTATAAAACACCACAGTGGACAGAAACTTCATTAACAAATTTAATGAAAAAATTGTAAACCCTTCGTTTTTTCTTCCAAATTTCAATCATTTACTGCTTGCTATACTATCTTCGTTTCACAAAAAAAAATTTTAAGTTTAAACAGGTCATTCTGAGTGTTACAGTTTCTTCGTCAGTTAGTACCAATACACGTTTTGCTTTATTATATGTATTTCGTCGGTCCAATGCCAAAGTCACTTGTTGCACTTCACCACTATAGTGATTAAGTGCAACAAAATGAAATCTCTATTTTTGGCGTTTTTCTCAAACATCAATTATGCACATTCGTGACATTGGCATTGGACTGACTCTACGAGACTCATTGCAGATTCGACATTTTTTTAACATTCCATCTCCAACGTCCACGAGCGAAGGATGCTCACGTATCTGAAGTTGTTGAATTATGACGACAATAATTGACAATGGAATCCGACATTTTCCTTACGGGTCTTGAACAAGCATTCAAATTTCCACCGGCACCTGGTGAATGGGACATTTACAGCTCTCCAGCCGAGGTGGTCTCGTATTTGTTCAATGGAACCCGCCTGCGTGTCAATTTTTATTCAATGGTAATTATTTCATGTTTATTGTGCGTTTCTTGGACGCACGACGGGCTCAGTCGTGATGTACGACGTGTACAGACCTTTCAATGGCGTTTCTTGTTGAGAAGACTCACCAGACCTACAAGTGCTCGGATATAATTTTTACTGGGGAATGTTTATGGATAAATTCCTCTCTTTATACGCAAAATTCAAAGGAGGGGTGATGAGCTGTTATCCTAGAAATTATTATGGATAATACATGTCAGTTCAAGACAAAATTCTAGGAGTTCTCAGGAATGGACTTTATAGTCTTGTTTTAGTATTGTTGATAGTCGTGACATTTATGTGCTATACTCCGTTCAAAATATCTTACTAAAAATACTTGTGAAGTTCTTCTCCCTTCAACTCATACCGCCCCACAAGAGTTATTGATGAACAAACTTGAATTGATCATAACAAATACTTTTCAACCTGTTCTAACGATACAAGTTTTCGATGATGAAGGAAAGAATCGTACTTAGAGGAATTTGAAAATCGAAAATATTCTGTATTGACTATTTTATACTCGAAATGACGTCGTTTTATTGATGAACAAACTTGAATTGATCATAACAAATACTTTTCAACTTGTTTTAACGATACAAGTTCTCGATGATGACGTATTCAATGCTTTTGAAAAGTATGTCATCTTCGAGAAAATCACTGTAAAATCATTCAAAACTTGGATCGATCCAATAAACATTCAGTATGAGACATTTCGTCAATCTGGTCGCCTTTTTTCTGAATTTTGGTTTTTTGCATATGCTTCATGAATGTTAGTATTTTGAAATGTAGTCAGTTTATCAACGGCTTCGATTTGGAACGAGTTTTCTGAGAACGCCCAGACGTAAATTAACAAACGCTGAGGCTAATAAGGCTATCGGAATGCTACAGGGTGACCTAACTCAGGTTGTTGTAGCAGAAAGGCTCCAAGTCAGTCGAAGTGTGATATCTCGAATTCGGAATAGGTTCAGGGAGACAGGTTTCGTGTTGGAAAGACTAAAGCTTGGTGGGCGACGAAAAACAACACATGCTCAGGATCGTTTCATTACCGTTTCGGTGAGAAGAAAGCCTACATCTACGTGTAGAATGCTACGGAAAACTCTTCAAAATGCAGATGGGGTCCAAGTTTCCATCGAAACCATCAGACGACGTTTGAGAGAGGTGAATCTAGATTCTAGACGTCCATTAAGAGGAGTTGCATTAACACGAGACCATAAGCGTCAAAGACTGAATGGGCAAGGCAACATATAAATTGGAACGATCAATGGCGTAGTGTCCTTTTCACTGATGAATCCAGATATGGACGAATTTCAGATTCTCGAAGAATAAGGGCATGGACAATCCCACGCATACCCCGTAATCGTCGCTATGTCCAAGAAGTCCATCCATTCCGAAGGGGTAGTGTTATGGTATGGGCTGGGATATGTTCTACGGGCGCATAGATCTACACATTTGTCCTGGGAATATGACCACTTTACTCTAAAGGGGGCATGTCATTGACAATTTTTTGCCAAATTTTCACGCTGCTATTTGTGAAACTTTTCAATTTCTAGACGATAACGCTAGACCGTGCAGACATAGTTGAGAATGCGCTCGAAGTGCTTGGTATTCCACATTTACCGATACCTCCGCACTCACCAGATTTGAATTACATAGAACATGCATGGGATATGCTCCAAAGAAGATTAGATAATCATCAACCTACCCCAGAATCCTTAAATGATCTGAGAGAGCTTCTGCCCCGTTTATGGAACCAAATTCCTCAAGAAATGTTCACTAACCTCGTGTGTAGTATGCAAAGAAAATTGTATAGATAGTCTTAGAATGCTTGAATTCTCTGGGAATGAAATTTCGTTGTTTTACTTGAGTTTTCTTAACCCCCCTGCTGCACTACTATCATAAATACGAACACACAATATAACAGAGACTTCAATATCTTGAAACTACAACACTCTGTATTTAAACTATGAATTGAAAGGTTCCTTTTCATTAGAATGAATTCAAATTCTCAAGAATCAATATTTTATTTCAAAAAATCCTTCAAATTGAATATGAATTTCTTCAAAATCTTGTGATTTACAAATGAACTCAGATCGTGGTATTCCATAATCTCAAATTCATTTCCCTTGTCTGAAAATGATTCCTGTGTAAAAAAAAATGTGTGAAGAACCGTTACTGTTCGTCACTAGTCCTCTCCTGACTCAATTAACGACCTACGAGCTTCAAAACAACCGAAAGCTGTACCCCAGATCGGGTATCACAGAAAGCACTTGGCGCTCCAGCCTGCAAGATGAATCTCGTTCATATTTTTTTCGAGTTAACTGTTCTTACGCGAATTTCTCGCGAAATAACTGTGAAACCGCCATATCAGCTTTCGACGATCTAAAAAGATCACTTTTCTAGAGTATCAGATATCAGCGGTCCCACAATTCAGTTTTTCAACTACCACGCTCCAAGATAAAGCGGTAGAACAATCGAGATTGCGAGAGGACCTGGAGTATTTTGCATGAAAAGGAGAAACAAAACATGTTTTTCGAAGGGGGCTTGACAATGAACTCCTGCAGGATGGATGGACTTGGCGAGAAGCCGAGAGAATTGTCTTCCCGTTTCAAGTTGACGTTCTAAAGGTTTTCATTTATCTTCCAGGCGGACGAGCGTGGTAATCAGAACTTTTTTTTCGAGTCTTCCCTGCCTTGGGAAAGTTGTCAAGTTGATTGATTAATCGGCTGTCGGTTGAAGGTAATTCAATTAGGCGTTTGGGAACGGGAGGAATATTAGAAACTTTCACTCAAAGCTTCATTACTTCCCATTTATTCTTTTATCTAGCTTTTCCCACTGCTCTATTTTTCGATTTTTTACATGAATTATCATTTTTATATTTTGTGAATTAGAATGAATTAGTGTCTACGCTATCAAATTCGTACAACTGGTTCCATAATTCGTTAAGACAAACAAATTCACGAACACAATGACTTTCGCATTTGAGACATGAGCAATTTTGCATAAAAAATGCTCAGGATATAAGATAATAAATTTTCAAATTTCACCCAGCACGTTGTCTGTTAAAATTGATCGAAAATTTTGTATTATTTTGAGGGGTCGAGAAAGCGAGTATTTAATCTAATCAGTTGGTGGTGTGTCCTTCACAATACAAAGTTATTTTGCTTGAAAAATTCTCTGGAGACAAGAAAATAAATTTTGAAATATACTGCTCCACAACAGTTAGAGATATCGTATTCAATCGTTTTGAAAAGTATGTAATCTTCGAGAAAATAGCTGTAAAATCAATTAAATCTCAATGAAAACTACAATCGATCCAATAAAATTCAGTCAGAGACATTTCGTCAATCTGGTCGCCATTTTTCTGAAGTTTGGTTCTTTGCATATGCTTCATGATTGTTCTTATTTTGAAATGGAGTCAGTTTATCAACGGCTTCGATTTGAAACGAGTTTTCTGAAAATGCCAAGACGTAAATTAATAGGGCTTATAAGGCTATCGGAATGCTACAGGGTGACCTAACTCAGGTTGTTGTAGCGGAAAGGCTCCAAGTCAGCCAAAGTGTAATATCCCGATTTTGGAATAGGTTTAGGGAGATAAGTTCCGTGTTGGAAAGACTAAGGCTTGGTGGGCGACGAAAAACAACACCTGCTCAGGATCGTTTCATCACCGTTTCGGCGAGAAGAAAGCCTACATCCACGTGTAGAATGAATCCAGATATGGACGATTTTTAGATTGTCGAAGATGGACATACTCCGTAATCGTCGCTATATCCAAGAAGTCTTTCCTTTCCGAGAGGGTAGTTTTATGGTATATGCCGGGATATATTTCAACGGGCGCACAGATCTACACATTTTCCTGGGAATATGACCGCCTCACACAATAAGGAGCATGTCATTGACACTGTTTTGCCAATTTTTCACGCTGCTATTGGTGAAACTTTTCAATTTCTAGACGATAACGCTAGACCGCACCGTGCAGCTATCGTTGAGAATGCGTGCGAAGAGCTTGGTATTCACATTTACCAATACCTCCGCACTCACCAGATTTGAATTGCATAAAATATGCATGGGATATGCTCCAAAGAAGATTAGATAATCATCAACCTGAACCAGAATGATCTGAGAGAGCTTCTGCCCCTCTTATGGAACCAAATTCCTCAAGAAATGTTCAACAACCTCATGTGTAGTATGCAAATGTCAAGCTGTTATTGATATTCTTGAAAGGCTTGAATTCTCTGGGAATAAAATTTCGTTATTTTACTCGTTTTTTCTAAACCACCCTGTACACGCTGCAGAACTACAGGATAAAATTAATTATATTTCCTGCAACTTGAAATCAAATTAATGTAAAGAAGGTTTTTTCATGCTGAGTCCATCAGATGAAATGATGATTCATTGACAAATGTTGAAGTTTATAGAATAATTCGGTGAATATTTTGATGATCTATGATAATTCATAATACTTGAAACGTCAATCAGAAATTGAACATGACGAATTTTGAGATTTCAGTTAAAAGCCAAGATAAAAATTAACTTTAATTGTTGTTTCTTCGGTTTTATTTAGATTAATATGAATATTCATCACAAAATCTCATTTAAACTATAATTTTTTGAAATTTAAGTCAATATCCCTACCTCATGTGGGGCACTTAATCTTTAGAACCACACAGAATTTAGAAAAAATCAACAGCACAAAGCAGCACAAACCTAGAGCGAGGTTGATGAGACTTTAAGTTTGTAAATCAAAAAAAAAAAAAAAATCAACAAAACAAACAAAATTTCAAAAATCAAAAACTGCCAATTTTACACACACAATATAATGGCCACCGTATGAAATGTTGAACTGTTCATTAACATAACATAAACTCTGGGGACTCCTATTTCTAGGAATTATCTTGTGTTAAGAAAAATGCAGTGCAGAAAAGTAGGATTTGCTTAGTCTTGCTTTTAAACGACAAGGACTAGGCTGTCTTGAAGAAAGCATTGCCATTATGATCATCGACTTTCAATCTGTTCCTCCTGTATCAAACTAGACACGGAATGTTTTGCCATTGTAAACCAGAAGAAACTATGCCTTGGTCAAGTAACTTGTAACAGTGAGGAAATAACCTAGTTGAAGCCTTCCCGAATATTAAATTTTATCAGATCTCTGGAACTGTGTGAATCAGCTTTGTTAGCATCATAAGGTCGCAGTGGATTGAAAAATCTCTTTTCAAACTAACTAACTATGAACTATGAAATAACGAATTCATCTTGGCGGCCTCAACTACCAGAAGGACTTCAAACGGATTATACTTTGAACTGGTACAACTTTGGGAGGGGGGTCCCGCAAGGTTCACTCCAACGCTCGTTCGAATTCACACGAACCACAGCACCGAATTAATCTACATCTACATTCCCATGGCAGCGATCCCGATAGAAGGACCTTTTCCCGTGATTCATAATGGATAACGAGCATCGTGTGACCATGCCGATAAATATAACGAGATGAGAACTGGCTCCGTATTATTTTCAGATAACTGCAGCAAACAGTTATTTACGGGGCCGGTGTAACTACGTAATCACGTCTAGTTGCGACCAAAAAGACCTTCCCGAGCACTTCGTGATGCCGGGTTCAGACGAAATATCGCAGTCTTCATCCGGAGGCTCGGAATATCTTAATCTAATTCGGGTATTAAGATCGAGTGCGCTGTTAAGGATTGCTTTCTTAGCGTTTATCCACGAAAACTAAGTACTGCATGCGGTGAGATGATAGGAAGCGGTGCAGACGTGACTTTTAAAGTAAAGGTTGACGGTGAAGTCTTCCTGGGGAAAATGGAGGATAAGTCGAGCTTATCGGAATAAACATATCAACGTTGCTCACAGCAATTCTAGACTGTCGTTTAATATACAGGGTGGATCACCGGAAGTGCCCATAGTGAGAAATAATTATTCGATTTGAAAATCTTAATATATAAAACTGAGTCAGCCATGTTGTTGGTTACACCATTTATAACTCAAGTTTGTATGAACTGTTTGTTATGAAAAATTTTTTGTTGGATTCTTCTACGGCGAAATTAACATAAAATACCATAAAATTTGATGAAATGAAAAGAATAGGAAATAATTATGTTTCTCGCGAATAACGCCAGTAGATGTCGCTACGATTATTAGCGTTTTCGGGAAAGTTTTATATTTGATATTATCTCGGTGAACTACATTTTCAAATAATAACGCATCTGAGTCCATGTGTTATTACACCTATTTTTTATCCGAACACTACGGAAAATTTTATGATGAAATGGGTTCAACAAATCTCAATTCTACTATTATCGGCAAAGTAATCAATTACTGTGTACTTTGAGTTACCTATACGTGCCGATTCACAATGGACAATCAGCAATCTGCCCTATTTATTCTCGCATTCTCGGGAAAAAAACTAAAAATGTCATCACAAGGTACTACAATGAAGGAATTGTAAAATATTATATAAAGTTACCTCTTTACCCCTCAAATGAGAAGAATTCTTTTGATGTATGAATAACAATGTAGGTGATTGTTTATATTTTACTCATTAGCTATCTCAGTTAATATTGGTAGTACAAAAACGTTTGAATGTGCAAATTCGAAGTATTTTTCATGGGTATTCAGAATTCAGTACTAAGAAATTCATGAAGGCATCGAAAACCTGAGAATTTGTTGTAAACTATTGTTTTTTAAATGGTTCACCCTGTATTTTATTTTTCTAATCGGTAGAGCTTTTTCTTCTGATTTCAAATATATCTTTTTGAGGTCAATTTAAGGAGTGTTTGAAAAATATAGGTTTTTTCGTCTTAATCTGAGGCAGCTGTGTAACGTCACTCGAGATTGCTGTGATTTCTTTATATCGAAGTTCTATTATATGGCCTACTGATAATCCCTACTTAACCTACTTGGACACTTTTTTATGGGGATATTTGAAATATAAAGTGTATATGGCCCCTTCACAAAATATTAAAGAGTTTAATTTCAGAATAGAGGAAAGAATAAATGAAAACCTCAATATATTCCATAAATAGAAAGGAAAACCACTTAAAAAATAAATTAAGGGATATAGACTGTGTGTTAGTATATAAATAAATATCAGTTGTTTTTTATCCACGGTTCCTTTGATATGAAGAAATTGCATCGTTATCGTGTGGCATTTCACAGCTGCCTTAGATTTATAAAAAACTATCTATATTTTTCAAAAACTGCCGAAATTAACCTCGATGAAGTCTATATATTTGAAATCATAAGAAAGAGCTCTTACGATTTGAAAAATACAGGCTGTACCATTTGAAAAACAATAATTCACAACAAATTTTCAGGTTTTCGATGCTTTTATGAATTTTTTAGTACTGAATTCTGAATGCCTATAAAAATACTTCAAACTTGCCCATTCAAATGTTTTTGTACGACCAATATCAACAGAGACAGCTATTGAGAAGAATATGAACAATCACCCTGTACATATCTGTGTCAATGCAATTGAATTTTTTGTATATTTTGTACTTTTTTGTATTCCACCTAATATATCTCCTCCTTGAAAAAACCCAATGGTTAGTACAACTCTTAGATCTCTTACGCTCTTTAGTTTCTGGGATAGGAAATTAGGAAATGATTCTAAACACTTCTTGGCCAACATTCAAAAATATAACAGCTTCCAGACGACATCGTTTGGCGCAACACAATATTGTACAGAAAAATTGTATGTTCACTTTCAAGGTACTATACCATAATAGTTTATTATGATATTAAAGTTGCTTTTTTATTTATCGATTGAAGCAGTACGAAGTCTGCTGGATCAGCTAGTTTATTATAAATGAAAGTCCACTTGGTTTATATCTCCACAAAAAATTTGGAATTGATCGAATTTTTATAACAATATAATCTTCTAATGGGAACTCCCGGTAGAACAACAGCTGCACTGGCAACATAACTACCCTACAATATCTCCTACGATTTTTTCTTTTTTCTTCAGAAAATCATGGAAAAATCACCCCATTCTGAAAAGACTATTAGGAATCGTAAAAATTTGAATGAGTTGAAATATGGTCAATTTCAGGATTGAAAAATCATCTTCAAGTTCAATTATGGTCTTCATTCCCGATTGGATCGGCTCTATCCTTGTACGAATGGTATTTCTCAATAATGTTACGTGCTACATCATCGTTTCTCCGGTACCTTAATCGAATTTCAGAAATGGAGCCCACAAATCTATTGGTAACATCATCTAATTTGTTCTGACTCGATACCATCATGAAAAAAAAAATGATATGCTTACTTTCGACGGTGAAGATTGCGGTTTAGGCTTCCTTGTGATCTGGTTAAATCGTCTCAGGAATTATCATAAGTACCTGGAAAAAAACATCCATTAGAATCTTCGAAAACTATGATTATATTGAAGGACTATTGTTTGGTTGTTGGAGGTAATGAACTCTATTCAGAAGCAATCGTCAGTACACAAGCGTGGTTCTTTGAAAATATTCAATAACTGATCGAAGGAAATTTCTTCTTCTTCTTCTTTCAACAGCCTTTCGCAGTCCACTCCTGGACATAGGCCTCCCCTGCCAGTTTCCATGCTTCCTTGTCTTGTGCTATCTGATGCCAAGCTCTACCAACGCTCTCCTTGACATCATCTAGCCAACGTTTGGGCGGTCTACCAACACTTCTCTTGTGCAGTCGTGGTCTCCACTGCACTATGCGTTTTGTCCATCTCGATTCATTCTGACGGGCGACATGTCCAACCCAGCTCCATTTTAATTGGGCTATACGTTTTATTATATCCTCGACTTTAGTTCTCCGTCTGATCTCTGTGTTTTCGATCTGTTCTCTAAGGCTTATTCCCAACATCATCCGCTCGATGGCCCTCTGCGTTGTTCTTAGTCTGTTAGCCGATTTGATGGTGAGCGTAGTTGTTTCCATTCCGTAAGTCATAACGGGGAGTATACAGGCATTGAACACATTTCTCTTCAAGTTAATTGGGATTTTTTTATCTTTTAGTACATGTGACAATCGAAGGAAATTTAACCAATCTTAATTTCATAAGAGCATTCACTTTCTAAATTTTGTCGCATGAATTTAGGAACACCCAGAAGCAAATGAGGCTGGCATACTCCAATTTGCTGATAACGGAAGTGAAGTAAGATTACTCAAAATATTTAAGTCATCGAACTACTCAGACCTGCTGAAGACAGCATGCAGCATCTCACAAGCTTAGCATGAATAAAATGCTGAGATCAAGTAAACTGCTCCACATGAGTTTGGGATATTAACTTAAATTGCAAAAAAAATATAGTTCAAATGAGATTTTGTGATGAAAATTTATATTAATATGATTACAAGTTGCAAGAAATAAAATTAATTTTAGCCTGTAGGTCTGCAGCGTATAGAGGGTGGTTAAGAAAAATTGAGTGAAATAACGAAATTTTATTCTCAGAGAATTCAAGCATTTTAGGACACTCTCTCGGATATTTCAAGGATTCTGGGTTAGGTTGATGATTATCTAACCTTCTTTGGAGCATATCCCATGCATGTTTTATGCAATTCAAATCTGGTGAGTGCGGAGGTCTTGGTAAATGTGGAATACCAAGCTCGAAGTGGATGGACTTCTTGGACATATCGACGATTACGGGGTATGGGATTGTCCATACCCTTATTCTTCGCAATTCTCGAATATTAGTCCAATTAGTCGGACTTATACATATTAAAATAACATCTTCCTCTCCACAACATACGCAAGAACTCATTCATGAACAATACAAGTAATAAGGGACCGAAATTAAATCCCTGTGGAACTCCAGCTCCTAAAATACACTCGAAGGAACGAAGACCATTGAATGCATAATTGTAGCAACTTCAAGTAAGCAAGGCAAAAACCGAATCATGATTGGAATGGAGTAAGTTCTATAGAGTCTAATTATCATTAGTATGCTCTTGAAGAATCGGTAAAATTCACATCGATCAAACCAGTATAATAGACACCCCTATATGATCTTTGTCTTTTTTGTGATAAAAAGTGACTTTGTTCATACGGGGTTATCTAGATATTACGGCGGTAACATCTTGTAAGGCATTCTGCAATAGTGTGGGACTTAGTGTTATTTTTATCGTAGAGAGTTTCCAGTTTCTAGAGATAATTGAAACCAGTGAAGTAACTTACATAAAAATCTATTTCCTAAAAACCAACAAAAACAAAAAGGTAATAAAATAACTAATTAATCCACACGTCTGTACCTCAGACTATCTAACAAAATTTCATACAAAACGAAAAAATTAGGAGTTCAGTTTTCACTGGGTTACCTAATCACCCAAAATCCAAATTAACATAATTATAAGAAAATAAGATGTGCGGTGATGAGAGGTGAGAGATGACAAGACTTTTGGACTCGAACTATCCTCGTCAAATAAAATTGAAAAGTTCTGACCTCTTGATTTTCCCCGTAGAAATATAATCCAAGTTCTCTGAAATAACCACTCCCGAAACGCTTCACTCCCGTATCGCAACAACTACTGTAATTTCCGATCGCGCTTCCCGACTCGAAAATCCTAACTGAATAACACGAAAAATTCCCCTTTTTCAAAAACCTACTACTTCAGTTTTTCACTTCTCGAAACTACCTAATATTTCGTCAACCACGAAAATAAAACTTTACCCTCTTTCCCTCAACGGACTTGAACCGTTACCCTTTTCGCTCCTCGAAACTACCTTATATTTCCCAATTACCAAAATTTGGACTTTACCGTTTCCTCGACGGACTTCAACCGTCACCCGGATATCTAAGGATGTGCTTTCCCGCCGGGATCCCCAGATACACTGACTGCTGGGTGGCGTTTCCACACCTCAAATCTTGAATAGTACCAATCAGATCTGTTGAAATAAAAAAAACTCAATTTTGCTTTTCAGTAAAGATTTTCGTCAAACGGTCTTTCTGCTGAGATCCAATTTGAAGCCCTGTCCGTTGGATTATTTATGATAACTGATGAAAAGTTTGGAAAATATTTTATTTCACATAGTCCGAAAGAAAATTATTCGTTTATTTCCAGACGTCTAAGTCATTGAGGATCGGATATCAGTTCTCTAACAATCTCGTTCGCAACATTGTGTTTACGTTCATTTTTAACTATGTGAAATGAGAAATTAATAATTTCCATGGTTTACCACAGTAACACAAATATATGGGGGGCCGACGCCTTGAAACCTAGGATCTATTTTTGATGTTCAGTCGAGTGATAAACATCTTACGTTTGTGTGTGACGTTATTGCGCAGTTTCAAAGATCTGGTGAGTTTATTGAACGTGCTTTCGAATTTTGTGAAGATCTGTCTTTAATTATTAACACCTACAGATGAATGATAAAGTGGCCAAATTGGTAATTTTAGACCTACGCCACACAGAAGCATGTTGACCTGTTGGCAAGTGGGTGCAAACACAGTGACATATACGATGTTGTTGTGTGATGGAGGAGGTTTCGGATTGTTTCCAGTACGTACGAAGAACACAGGTCTGCGATCTTCTGGTCTACCGATCGCAATCTGCAAAAAACCCTAGGAATCTGCAAAAACCCCAGGCCATTGTCTAGAGCATCACGAGCGCCTCGCGAAATGAAACCGGGCCATTAAAAAAGACGGGATATTTATGGGCGCTCGTACATCGAGAGGCGCACAATAGAAATGAGACCGGGCGGCATAAGCAAGCCGTGAGACTTCACGAAGTCTGGATTATTATGTGGTCAAGGTAGGTGCCAAATGCAAGAACGTGAGTCGGCCACGCTGCATGACCTCCTTCGTACCAGACCGCGGATTGTTCCACTCCAACACACAACTTTTCGACGACACGAAACAGGAACCTGTAACCGTGAAATGAGTATTCATTCGTTTCTAGAAAATGCTCGAGTTTATGCAAACAAAAACGAAGAGGAGGCCGGAGAAAACGAAACGTACGTTGTTTTTAGCACGACTAAAAGGCGTGGATGGACTCAGGTTAAGATGGGGTGGACTTTTTGTGTATGCAGAGTGATCCGAAATTGGTAAATAACTAAGTAAGCTTATTTAAGTTTCTATACAATTACTGTGATACTGGACTTGAAATCTGAAAATTAGGATTATGATATTGTTTGACATTATCTACCGAGCTAAAATATTCTTGCAGCCTGACCACTTTCAGTTATACAAGGAATGAAAAAAAAATTTCAAATTTTTTTTTTCTATATTTCTTCTTCTTCTTTTCCTAAGACTTAGTCTTGTTTCTTCTACTATTCAGATTCTTGAGAAGCAGATGTCCAGCATTCACGCCATCTCTATATTTTCGTTTCCGAATTAGATAGAGTATTTAATTGTGAATACATTCGTATTCAAATCGTTGCATTCGTCAAAATATCGAGAAAAAACTGAAGAAAAATGGATATAAGAGTATTCGGTATCATGTTTATTGTTCCTATTCTAAATATCTTAAGTACAAACCGATTTTACATTTTTGAAGTCGAAGATTGTGGAAATATTGTACATTTCTAGATTTTTGGAAAATTCGTCACAGGGTGTTCCAAATATTGGGTCAAAAATTGGGATCAAGATTGTCCCATAACTTTCGTTTTTCAAATTAAAACCCTATTTTTTCATGATTGCGTTTGATTGTGTGAAGAAAAATGATGATCATGTTCCAACATGTTGATGCTAGTAAAATTAATAATTATCATTGTTGATATGGAACAGATTTCATGAATTTGACGCTACGTACGATATGAAATCAGAAAATCCTAAATAACTCAATAATTACTAATTTAAGGAGCATCAACATTTCAACATTATAATCATTTTTCTTCTCAGAATCCAACGCAATCATAAAAAAATAGGATTCTAATTTGAAAAACGAAAGTTATGAGCGGATCTTGATCCCAATTTTCGACCCGACATTTGGAACACCTGTGACGAATTTTTTAAAATTCTAGAAATGTACAATATTTCCACAATCTTCGACTTCAAAAATGTGAAAACGGTTTGTACCTAAGATATTTAGAATAGGAACAACAAACATGATACCGAATACTCTTATCTCCCTTGTTTCTTCAGTCTTTTCTAGATATTTTCGAAAGTATTTTGACGAATGCAACGATTCGGGTAAAAATGTATTCAGAATTGCATACTCTATCAAATTCGAAAACAAAAAAACAGAAAACAAAAATTAAAATTTTTTTTCACTCCCTGTATAACTGAAAGTGATCAGGCTCCAAAAATATTTTAGCTCGGTAGATGATGTCAAACAATATCATAATCCCAATTAGCAGATTTCAAATAGGTCCAGTTCTCCAGAAACGCCTTATAGGTCGTCGAACTTGATACATCCTGTATACATTCTTTATTTGTTAAACATTCTAAAAAAAGCCACATTCTGTTCATAATTATTCTCATTCAAAATAAACGATTATTATAAATAATGAACAGATAGATGCAGTTCATAGAGTTATTAAGGTATTGCGAAATTCAAAAAACGAAGAAAACAAACAATTAAAATCTAGATGTAACAAGTGTTGAATGGACACTTTTATAGGGGGGGGGGGGTGTGAGTATTGAAACATTGCAGAAGAGTGGACAAAAATTTGTTGTGATTTTTGTGTCATTAAGTATAATTTCACCTATAACTGCGGTTGGCATCTTCAGAGGATTCTTGATCTGAGATTGTACTTCGAAACTTGGGCAAATGATCAGAACAAACCACTTTCATAAACCGGTATTTACAGCATAACTTGTGACTGCGGAAAAGTCTATATTGGTACAACAAAACGAAGAATAACCATGAGAGCACGAACTATGCTGTCGACTCAATCAGAAAGAAAAATCCGCATGAGCGGAACAGCTCTAACAGATGGACACAATATAGTCTTCTCAAGGGCAGAGGTTATTTCGAATATCAAAACATACTATCCTAGAAGGAACATGAGAGCTTTTGAGATTTAAAAACATAAGGATAAATAAGCACATCACAAACAGAAAAGAGGAAACCCCCTTGGAACATCTTCATTTCTTTTGTGCCTTTTATGTGTGTCAGCATGTTTTCCTCTTGTTTAATATGTGTTGGTATCTGGGTTTCCAATTTATTCATTTATGGTATTTGAATTTGTAAGATATGAATGTTATTGACTATAGTATTTTTATCATATTTGTGTTTCATCATAATTCAGATTTTAGCAGGTTAACGTAAGATCTTTAAATTTTTTTGACACATTAAATTCGTAAGTGGATAAAAAATTCAGGGCATAGTTTCATGGTTTTTTTTTTTGAAGCTCTCCTAGTGTCAAGTTGCATTGTGAATTAAAGTCAACTTGGAGCTTTGTAAGATTTATAACTTATAGCGGAACGTAATTTTCAAATTCCTGCACGACCTGACGAAGAACAAAAATTCAATGGCTATTGAGAGAATTTCCCGAGAACATAGAACCGCTAGGAAGATGAGTATTATCATCTGATCCAATTGGTATTTAGCGAAAATATGCATAATTCATGAGAAAAACCACATTCAGAAAGGTATAGATTGCAGTACTTCTCGACGGTAGCGTTTTTCCGTCGAGCACACATAATAAACCGCATTATTTCGATTATATCCATTTTGAACGGGGAATTATCTAGAGATATAATGAAATTTGCATGTCGCTCTTCTCTTCCTGGTCGTTTTTGCTCGACCTGGCTGAGATGCCTGGTTTCTTGCCCGGACGTTTCAGAATTTTAATGGCGTGGCAACGGACACAAAGTATGAAGAAATTGAATGCATCCTCCGGCTTCCATGTGATTTTGCAGGCTTTGATATGCCCATATCCGCGTAATATGCATGAGATAGGGACGGCATCTGGCACTTTCCAAACGTGCTGAACTGCATTCTCATCGATTCCCGAGTTTTTCATTCACGAGAAGAATCTCCAGGATTTCAACAGCGAAAAATTCCCACACCCTGCAATAGGTATGCTCAACCACGTTGTGATCTTTCCTCCAATGCCTTCTCTCTTTCAGACCTTTCCGCTTTCATTGAGATAAAAAAGAAAAAGGTTTATATATATGACAGTTTGGCTATCATTATTAATGGCATGTTAGATAAAAAAAACTATCGAAAAGTGAAATAGGGATTGTAACTCTCGTTACGGATTCAGGTAGTACTCTATTTATTTATTACTATTACAAGCAAGATTCACATTCATATTGAACTTAAAAAAAAACGCTATATGGTTCATTCGAATTTGGCGTAATTGTTGAATTAATTGGAACCAGAGGCTTCCATATAGTTATAGCAGCTGATAGTGCTGGAAGAAAGAAGAATACTAGATTCGTAGGTCTCAAAGACATGTATTTCTTACTCAAATTGATCAGGTTGACAGGAAATCTTTCTTCAAGTATGGTGAAACTTCCCGCTTTCTTGGTTTTAGTATCTGGCAAAACGACTTGAAGATACTTTCATTTTCTGAAATGATTTCAATTCCAATTAACGAATTCATCGCATCTATACGAACCGCTAATCTCCATTTTCAGAGAGCGTGAGTAGATCTTGGGTTACGGTACGGAATAGTCTTCCAGATTGTTCGAAAAAGTACAAAAGGTACTACGGAGTTAAGTAGTTAGTCAGTTGGGAAAGAAGATAAAGTCTTATTCTTTGTTGGCGAATTATTAGGAAGTGAAAAATCGAAGTTGTAGGGTTTTTCGGAAAAAAGGAATTTTTTCATTATTAATTATCATTTACGAGGCGGGAAGCGCGATCAGAAATTACGTCATTTGTTGCGAAACTTGAATGAAACGTTTCGGGAGTGTTTTTTAAGAGAACCAGAATTTTTCCTGCGGAAGTGCGATATTAGAAGGTCAGAATTTTTCAATTTTGAATGTTTCAGAGAGTTTGAGTCCGAAACTCTTGAAATATCTCCTCACGTCTCATTTTTAAGTTTTATTTCATTTCATGTAATTAGTTAATCAAGTTATTGTCATTTTGACAATTCTCGGAATATGTCGTAATTTTTGGTCCTGAAGAATATTCTATTTTCTTGTGTTATAAGATGTTTGGTTTATCTATGGGGGATGATTTTTCTTTCATAAGGGTCCCGTAGCGGTCTTCAAACATCTGAAGTTCCGAAAAATCATCGCTAGGATGGTCGTACCTGGTTCGAAAGAACCCCTCACGATCAGAGAGCCAGGCTGAGAATTAAAAGTTGAATATTGGAAGAATTCGAAGGACAAGAGTGATTACATTCCGAAATTAGCTACTGAACATGGTGTTGAGATCTTCTAAGAAACCCAATTGAGGATTTCCTTTGTGAAGAAGGACAATTGAAAGTTATGTACTCATTGATTCTTTCACTTAGTCCAAATAACGGTTTTAGCTTGTTGTGTTATGAGTTTTCTTATGTTTAACAATTCAAAGAGGGGAAATTAATTGGGTCTTTTCATTTCTTTCGAACATTATGACATTTCTGACATAACTAATTTATGAAGAAAGAATTTCTACAATGGGTAGTTAATTCAAAAACCATTTAATTGATTATAAATAACTAGTTTTTTCAGCTTTTTTTTTTTTATTTCAGATCTAGAATTTCGGGTAGATTGGTGAAGAGTCTGTTTTTCTCTGGAAGAACTACATGAAGATGTTCTTCTGATCACGTAGATGTCCTCCAAGATTCTCTGATATGATATTTTAAATGAATTATTTTCTAACACGGGTTAGGTCAGGGTTTTTTTCTGGGGTTTTTTTCCCTTTCCTCATTTTATCATGCTACAGACCTGTATGGTTTTTTTGTGTTGCACTAACCCCAACTAGGTACTTTTTTGTTTCAATATATATTGTATTATTTTAGCTCTTTCAATCAAAAAAATATATACATATATATCAAGTTAGTAGGTTTTTCTGTGTATCAATTGTGTTAGTCAGTCTGATATAAAAACGTATGAACAATAATTGGTGATATTAATTTTTTCGTTTGTGTTGCATTTTAGAAAATATATATGTATGTAAGTTATTTTGATGGTTTCAATTATCCCTAAAAACTGAACTCTCTATAAGAAAAATACCACTAAGACCTATTTTTGTGCAACATGGCTTATCCTCTCTCTCTCTCTCTCTCTCTCTCTCTCTCGATCGATTTTATTTTTAACGGAAAGGCCGCTCTTACGTTAACCGCTCAATAACATCTAGATAAACTCATGTATACAAATTATTATTCCACTACAAAAAGGTGACAAAATCTATGTGTTTACTACAGAAGAGTTTCTCGCGATGAACTCAGATGTTCGAGTTACAAAAATTGCAAAAACTTTTTCCCCCCACTCATTCAAAGGTTGTATTAGATTCTCGCGTAACGGTGTGGTCGGAAGCCATGTGTTCTGCGTTTTATTACAACAATACGAGATTCAATCTGTCGTTAAAGTGGTAGGACCGGCAAAGATCGAAAGACTCGAGTGCTCGTAAAACGTGATGGAGCTAAATCAGTTTTCCTCCTGTCGAATCCACATTTTCCTGATTCTTCATTGTAGGATATGCTACTTTGTGCACTTTATGTTATTTCCATCTGAAGCAGTAAATGATCTGATGTTCGATCTCGAAGACAAAGAATCATATTCCACAAATCTAAAGTTACTGAAAAAAATTCTTTTCAGGTCTAATATTCGCCCACCTACTGGTGGCTGAGTATAAAGGTTCTAGCAGATGAATAGAGCTTGTTAGCTCCTATGAAACATGAAGGAACAATTCGTGCCTTGCTGGAGCACATTGGAGAGCCACAATATAACCCCTACATGGAACAATAGATCGGGAGGCAATTGAACGCAACAATAAATTTATAAGCCAATTCCGCCGGTATAATGTGTACTATATATTGTCTTTATGATTGCCCTTATATAGGCGGGCAGATTTAAAAACTATCGCCATTAAAGAGGACAACGATGGAGATAAGCCTCCAGCTCGGAGTTTGCTGCAGTTTTTACTCCCCATTAAATGAGACCCGCGTTGAGATATGTGGAAAATTATGACTATCGAGGTCGATCGTATCTGGCAATAGATTACGAGGGGCGTTCTGAATGCAACAATCAGTTTTTCCACAATTGAAAAAGCTGGTGAATAAAAACTGGATGAAATAAACTGCTCAAAAAAATTAACGCACATTATGAAAATCTCAAATTTATTCTAAAACTGAAGGTGTTCTCAATGATAATTATTTCTGTCAGGATTTTGCATGCATATGTTATACACTTTCAACATTTTTCTGCAATACAGTTTTTTCCCAGCAGGAATAAAAAAAGATGATATTATCAGATTTTGAATGTATTGGCACCATTCTAAAATCAGTTGTTCTCGATCAATTCTAGTGATCCATAGTTTTTCTTTCGTTTGATTTTCTACACTCGATCGCTATGCAACGCGAAACACGCAATTTGACCCAAGAGGAATGTGTCCAAGCGGTAGTTTTGCAAGAAGAAGGGAGGACATAAACAAGAATAGCAGAAAGGTTTGGAGATTCCCATACAAGTGTGTTCTGAATGTTGCAGCAATTCAGGGAAACAGGTATGAATGTCCGAAGACCAGGACAGGGTAGACCACGGGTAACAACTGCCATTCAAGAACGTTACTTGAGGGTTTCTTCAGTGAGACAACGGTTTGCAACCGCTCGTCTCCTTCAAAATCAGCTTGAGCAAACTCATGAGGTGCAAATTAGCACTTAGGCAATAAGAAATCGCCTCAGAGAATATGATTTAAGGCCTTGTGTCGCGGCAAGAGGCCCATCTCTTACCCCAGCCCATCGAAGGGCGCGTTTGGATTTTGCGAGAGAGCATATCCATTGGGAAGAGTGGGAAAGAGTTCTCTTCACAGATGAGTCTAGATTCTGCCTATACCATTGTGATCGACGTTTCCTTGTATACAGACGTCCACATGACAGATATGCTCAGTGCAATTTCCTGAATACTACTGGTTTCGGGGAGGATCCATTATTGTATGGGGTGGAATATCTTTGACTGCTCGCACAGACCTAGTGGCCGTTGATGATGGAGCTATGAATGCTGATAAGTATATAAGGTATATCTTGAAGAGCATGTTGAAGTCTCTCGAATGGAATGGCCAGCAAGAAGTCCAGATCTCAATCCGATTGAGCAGGTTTGGGCCAACCTTAATAGAAGGCTGAGAAGTTCAGACAATCATCCAGCTACACTTAACGACTTAGGAATCCAACTCGGAGAAATCTGGGAAGGATCAGATCAGAACATTTTAAGATCACTCATTTTGAGTATGAACCGTCGTTGCCGAACAGTATTTAACGCAAGGGGTGGAAATACCAAGTATTAAATCACTTATCAGCATTTCAGTATTTAGAAAATTGTTCATTTCTCTTCTTTCACATAAGATTCGGTGAAATCCTGAATTTTTCTTCCATTCAATGTGTCTTGTTTCGTTCAAAACCTTCCCGAGAAGAACATGAAAAATTAGTTATAAAGTCAATGTAGAGTTAACTTTCATTAATTTTGAGATTTTCAGAATGTGCTATAAATTTTTCGCGCAGTGTAGTATATTCTGACTCTCATCAGCATTTCTCCATCAATTTCGATAATTTCTTCTAGAATTGCCTACTCTTACTCTTCGAAGGTCCTAGGTCGATTTTGAATCTTCCACGGCTGCTGATGTCTTCAACATCACCCATTTTTGTGACCTTGAGGTAAGGAAAAAGCTCAATAGCTTATTTGCCGGCAACGGTCAGTTTTAGAAGGTTCCAGCTAGTGTTGTGCTTAAATAAATTGAAAAACTTAGTCCAAACAAATTTTTTTTAGAGTTACATCGACCTGAGTAATCTTTTTTTGACTGAATCGGTCTGGTAGATTACGAATATGCAATTTTGGGAAAGAAAGAAGTTTGCTACAATGTTTATGAGCAATTCTTTAATTAGAATTAGTCTTAGGCGTCAAGCATAGTATAACCATTCAACTACCAGATAATTCAATGAGGATTCATGCCTATCGACGAATTCAATGAGATCATGCGGAGACAAAAAAATTCCATGAAAATTTCGGACAATTTCGCAAACGCTCACGGCTTCACGTGACCGAGTTTTTCATTCCTCAGGCGACGAAACGGAACCTTCAGGGAACCGACCAATTAAAACAGCGAGAAATCACGGTCGTAGGCGACCAACAAAGGCCCAAAGACCCAGTTAGCGACGTTTTTGTCACTCGATATCCCACCGGATAACGGGACCCTACACGTTCGTTATAATTGTCCCAAGGTCTGCCATGACCGGAATAACAAAAGAGGCAGTGACTTCTGCCGGGCGAATTAAGCTGCATTTTTACGTCATTACGGCGAACAGTTACCCGCATCGCCGTGGGTTCTGCGTGCGAGCATCGCGTGAGCAGGTCTTGGATCTATCCCTCATTAACAGTCCTTCAATGCCTTCCGAGATCTCAATTAAACCGGGAATTTTATTCAGGATTTGGTTCGGAGAAAATGACATGGAACGACTGTTGACCTCGGATCCGTACCGTACGATAAGTCGGAACGTGTGTGTGCAAACAGTAATTTTACCTGTGCCTTTTCCGCTATTAGATCCTTACATGTATTTCCAACTTTTTGCAGTATAACAGTCACCACGTTTATTGTTTCCAGTACTTTCACAGTTGCCTCTCGGCTAACAGATGAATGATAAGCATATAGAACCTCGGATATAGAAAGAAAATGAGTGATATAGGAGACATAACATTTTGTGAAATAGTCTGTTCTTAAATAAAATCATATATATAAACAGGGTGTACCAATACCAATTTCGACGGCCCATTAGGAGTTTCTGGAGAGCTGGACCTATTTGAAATCTGAAAAATTGGGATTATGTTATTGTTTGAACTTATCAAGTCGTGTAGTAATTTGACGATAACAATTTATCATGTGTCACTTTTACATTTATGATACATTATTTTTCTACTAAATAAATAAATCAAGATCTAAAACCCTAATTTTGTATGATTACGTTGGATTCTGCGAAAAAAAAGATGATAATGTTTCAACATGTTGATGCTCCCAAAATAATTAATTCTTGAGTTATTCAGGATTTTCTGATTATATGATTTTATCTGTTCCACATCAACAATAATGAATGGATTCAGAAAAGAGGTGTGTAACTAGTGAGTTATTGGAATAATTTATCTTTTTTGACCTAGGTCATTGTTGATATGAAATAGATTCTATGAATTTGACACTATAAGACATGAAAACATGAAATCAAGTAATCCTGAATACCTCAAGAATTATTTATTTTAGGAGTATTAACATGTCGAAACATCATTTTTCTTCGTACAATTCAACGCAATCATAAAAAATAGGGTTCTAATTTGAAAGCTATGGGCCAATCTTGATCCCAATTTTTGACCCAATATTTGGAACACCATGTGACGAGTTTTTCAAAATTCAAAAAAATGTACAATATTTCCACTGCCTACGACTACAAAAATGTGAAAACGGTTTGTGCTTCATATATCTAGATTAGAAATAACAAACATAATACCGAATACTCATATCTTCTTTTTTTAGGTTTTTCTCGATATTTTGGAAAATTTTATGACGAATTCAACGATTTGAATACAATTGTATTCACAATTGAATACTCTATCGAATTCATAAAGAAAAAAAAATAGAAAAAAATTTTTTTGAAATTTTTTTTTCACTCCCTGTTTAACGGAAAGTGGTCAAGCTGCAAGAATATTTTAGCTCGGTAGATAATGTCAAACAATATCATAATCCGAATTTTCAGATTTCAAATAGGTCCTGTTTTCCGGAAACGCCTAATAGGCCGTCGAACTTGGTACACCCTGTATATATACAATATACATATATTATAGTATAAAGAGCTATTGTTAAAGAAAGCAGGCAAACTTTGGTGTCAATCAGTTGCACCATGACCACTGGATGTAATTGATAACCATAAACACAAGAAAGTCTTGCCCAGAAGCTTTAAAATCCTCCGGAAATATCACTCTCATCATGTCGAACATACCGAGCAAAGGAACAACAGGAATAGTAGTGGGTCAAGAACAGAGCCTTGCGGTACACCATATCCATAGGCGGAAATAGAATTTTTCTTTGTGTGGTAGGGCACAACTTGGAGAATTATGAGAGAAAAGCTAAAAACCTTGCTGTCATAATGAGTATTTTATGAATTAGAGACATTAGGCAGGTAGTAGAAATATCACTCTCATCATGTCGAACATACCGAGCAAAGGAACAACAGGAATAGTAGTGGGCCAAGAACAGAGCCTTGCGGTACACATATCCATAGGCGGAAATAGAATTTTTCTTTGTGTGTAGGGCACAACTTGGAGAATTATGAGAGAAAAGCTAAAAACCTTGCTGTCATAATGAGTATTTTATGAATTAGAGACATTAGGCAGGTAGTAGAAATATCACTCTCATCATGTCGAACATACCGAGCAAAGGAACAACAGGAATAGTAGTGGGCCAAGAACAGAGCCTTGCGGTACACCATATCCATAGGCGGAAATAGAATTTTTCTTTGTGTGGTAGGCACAACTTGGAGAATTATGAGAGAAAAGCTAAAAACCTTGCTGTCATAATGAGTATTTTATGAATTAGAGACATTAGGTAGGTAGTACCTTCTTCTTTATTTGAATAAGATTTTCGAAAGAAATATACCAAAGAAAAGTAACCAGATTGAATGGAAACATTTTGACAAGAAGAGGCTTTTCCATCACTACTCACACGTAGGAAATTCTTAAACGGTAGCAAAAAAATTAATAATTCCTCTCGATAAAGAATTATTTATTGTAAATTGCATCCATCGTATTCGCTTACCAAAAAAACCATTCAAATTGTATGAATTTTGATAGTGATACACTGTATTGTATACAAATTCGGAATGTGAACTGCACCATGAATATTGAAAAAAAAAATGTCACCTTCATGTTATTTGTAGAATAATTTATGACAGTACCATATAAGAATGAATAATGAATCTTTAATTCACCGTGATTGAATATGAAAACTAATTGAATCCAATAATTTAGAAGGTCTAAAAACACAGTGTATATTATACCTGTACAACAACGATTTGTAGTATGTAAAATCTAATTGGAGAGCGATTATATTTCAGAATAGTATATTCTAGAACAAGTTGCAGAATGAGCTCCTATTCCAACACAAATGCGAAATTAGAGTGTTGGAATTGCCTTCTGCAACGATATTATCTCTATTTCAGCCAAGTTTTGTGAAATACTCTCGAAATTCAAATAAAAATTCAGATTCTTGGCAGTTAGTGTGACTTACGAAATGTGACAGATTACGGAATTCCAATTGATTTGATTTGGAAATTGAGAAGATCTGAGGTCAGTACTGACAACCACAAAACGAAAAAATAACTGAAAACAATGCTTTAATGAGTTTCATTACAGCACAACTCTTCTAGTAGCTACAATATATCTATCCCTCTCTGAAGACAATCAAATCTACTTGTTACCTTTAGGCACCTTTTCTACTTTATCCTCACCTTCTTTCATTGAATGAAGGATACTCCCCAGGACCAAGAAACCTGAGGTGGAATACCTCAAGAGGTTTGTTTTGGATCAGATCATTTGGAATCTTAGTTAGGCTAGGTTGTTCTGGATAAGGTGAAGGTTGCCTCAGGTGAGATAAAGTAATCTCCAGTCAACTTAGATTATGTGAGGTAAAGGGGAGATAATTTTGAGACGGATTGGATCAAGTTGAGTATAATATCTTCGACAGAGAGGGCTATTGATGAAGAGAACCGTTCACGCATCTCCATAGAAATTCCCCGGCTATCTACGCGACATCGCATAACTTCCTCAAGTCGCGAATCAAGCAACCCACGCCGTTCTTTTTAAAAATCCTCGCGTGTCCATGTCCACGTTCATTACTCGGCGATCCGCTTATCAGCTCGGCCCACTCGCTGTCCGCAGAATACGTCGTTGTATGTCTATGAAAATGCGGCCGCGTGTATGAATTTAAATGAACGCGTCCGCGTTGGATAAGAGCGAGAATTACGACCCTTTGCCAGCGGTCATCGGGAGCAATTACGAGTCGTGGACTCCGCCATAGCCTTCGGAAATTGGAAAAGTTTTTGTGGGACGAAGTTTCCGATGACGCAGTGGAGTGCAGTTGTTTTTCTGGGACTTCTGCAGATTTGAAGCTTATATTCATGCTCATTGTTGACATTCTGCAACTCCTGAGATTTCTCTGAGAAGCAAAATGTCATAATATCGACGTTGAGAATAATGAAAAGTTTCTTCGAATCTACACTGCGCAAAAAAATTAACGCACATTATGGAAATCTCAAATTTATTCTACAACTGAAGGTGTTCTCAATGATAATAATTTTTATCAGAATTATGCATGCATATGTTATCCACTTTCTACGTTTTGCTTCAATACCGATGTTTTTTTCCCAGCAGGAATAAAAAAAGATGATATTATCAGATTTTGAACGTATTGGCTCCATTCTAAAATCAGTTGTTCTCGATCAATTCTAGTTTTTCGTTCGTTTGATTTTCTACACTCGATCGCTATGCAACGCGAAACACGCAATTTGACCCAAGAGGAATGTGCCCAAGCGGTAGTTTTGCGAGAAGAAGGGTGGACATACACAAGAATTGCAGAACGGTTTGGAGTTTCCCATACAAGTGTGTCCAGAATGTTACAGCGATTCAGGGAGACAGGTATGAATGTCCAAAGACCAGGACAGGGTAGATCACGGGTAACAACTGCCATTCATGAACGTTACTTGAGAGTTTCTTCTTCGTTGAGACAACGGTTTGCAACCGCTCGCCTCCTTCAAAATCAGCTTGAGCAAACTCATGGGGTGCAAATTAGCACTCAGACAATAAGAAATCGCCTCAGAGAATATGATTCAACGCCTCGTGTTGCGGCAAGAGGCACAGCTCTTACCCCAGCTCATCGAAGGGCGCGTTTGGATTCTGCGAGAGAGCATATCCATTGGGAAGAGGCCGATTGGGAAAGAGTTCTCTTCACAGACGAGTCTAGATTCTTCCTCTACCATTGTGATCGACGTTTCTTTGTATACAGACGTCCACATGAAAGATATGCTCAGTGCAATTGCCTGAATACTACTGGTTTCGGGGGAGGATCGATTATGGTATGGGGTGGAATACTTTGACTTCTCGCACAGACCTAGTAGTCGTTGATAATGGAGCTATGAATGCTGATAAGTATAGAAGGATTATTCTTGAAGAGCATGTAATGCCATTCGCCCCATACATTGGTGAAAATTTCATTTTTATGGACGTTTTTGCCAGACCCCATCGTGCGCGCATCGTTCAGGGTACCTTGAAGAGGTTGAAGTCTCTCGATTGGAATGGCCATCAAGAAGTCCTCAATCCGATTGAGCAGATTCAGGACAACCTCAATAAAAGGCAGAGAAGTTCAGAAAATTATCCAGCTACTTTTAATGACCTTGGAATCCAACTCGGAGAAATCTGGAAAGGATTAGATCAGAACATTTTAAGATCACTCATTTTGAGTATGAACTGTCGTTGCCGAGCTGTAATTAACGCAAGGGGTGGAAATACCAAGTATTAAATCACTTATCAGCATTTAAGTATTTTGAAAATTGTCCATTTCTCTTCTTTCACTTAAGATTCGGTGAAATCTGAATTTTTCTTCCATTTAATGTGTCTTGTTTTGTTCAAAACCTTAACGAGAGAACATAAAAGTAAGTTATAAATCCAATGTAGAGTTAACTTTCATTAAAATTGAGATTTTCAGAATGTGCGTTAATTCTTTTGCACAGTGTATACCAGATTTCCAGGATAAACTCATCGAGTTCTTCTGCCCCATTGAAATTGGAGGTCCGGATACTCACTGAAATCGAGAAGGAACTCACAATCCTCTTCAAGTTCCGCATCGCAGGATAATGGTCCGAGACGGGATACAATGTTGCGTTCGGAGCGCCATCTATCACCTTCGAAACGCCATCACTCCATATCTCCCGCTGTTGAGTAATGATAATGGCACAATGTTGAATCGCCGGCTGGCTAATGAACATATCTCTAGACGTCGATACAGCTGGATTAATTGCGATGCCATGTGAGCAGCCTGTTTACGAATTATCACGATGCCAGGGATTGTCTGAACTTTGAACACAACGATTTTGGAATTATCAGAAGATGTTCCACAAGTGGTTTTTTTTCAGATGTGTAGATTCCTCACAGAGAAGAGTGCAACGAGCGACTGAGCTTCCCTATTAGAGAATTCATGAAATTAATATCAATATTGAGTTTGTTGTATCTTGCGCTCCTCTCAGGAATATCATTGTGTTTGGATTGGAGACTTGAAAATATAAATCATTTCTCTAATTCAGTATGATGAGTTCATTGCAGTATTAAAAATAAGTACAGATTTCAAATAGGTCCAGTTCTTCTGAAACACCTAATAGGCCGTCGAACTTGGTACACCCTGGATATTTTCTTATATTCTTGCAGTTTTCATAGATTTTTCAGATATCTCTAGACTTCTCATATGGAGATGATGACTTAATTCAAGAATGAATATTCTCATGTCTTCCTCTTTGGTAATGAATACTGATTCATTATATTATCATGTCCACCTCATTCTTTCAATCAGTTCATTTCATTTCTCAAATGTTCACCTCTCAGGTGAATTATGGAATCTTTTCTCTCAATGAAACAAAGCGAACTTCACTGAAATAGTTCAACGATCGAGTATTTTAGACATTCAACCTTTTTGACAGACTCAGTCCATGTTTCACCTTGAGCGATCTCCTTTGATATTAGTGAAATCATTCAAGTGGTACAATATCCTCATTAAAAACATGAAATTTTCAGGTTCGTTCACCTGATTCACTTAGCAAGTAAGATCTCAAGCCTCCTGCTTTCTCAAAACCAAAGGATAGGTGGTTTTAATTCATACATAGTACTCTCATGTTATAATCCTCATAATTTTTCAATTGTATCCTCTATTTTTCTAATGAATACTAATCCTGCTTAATCAAAGCAATTTGTCACTGTAAATACTGTATCGATTGATTAATTTTCTTGACGAAATTAATTTCATTAAAGATATTCTTGAGGCTAATCAAAATCCAACTAATTTCATAGAAAAAACTATTTCAAATTAAGAGAGAACCATTTTGCGTCAAAACGATAAAAACAATCAGGAATCAACAACAAACCGTCAAGAAAAACCAATTTTAATAAATTTGATTCCTTATGTTCATGGACTTTCAGAAAAAATTAAAAGAATTGGTTCTAAATTCAACATAAGAACTGTTTTCAAAACAAAACATGATTTATGATCTTTATTAACAAAAACTAAACCTTTGAATGAGAACCAAAAATCAAGAAATTGTATTTTCAATATTCCCTGTATTTGTGGAAAATCTTATACAGGAGGAACATCAAGACCATTAGAAATTAGAAAACGTGAATATAAAATAACATAAAAAATAGAGATATTGGTAGATAACAGATAGCAGATCATGTGTGTTCCAATACTCGAAATCACATGATGGATTGGAATGGCACAAAAATTTTAATGGGGGAACCTGATAATTATGAAAGAAAAATCAAGGAGTCAGCTTGTATTTTGTTGGATGAGGCTAATAATCTAGCCAATTATTCAGTAGGAATAGATCGAATTTGGATGGATTTATTGAAAGAAGAACTGGTTACAGGGAATTTTGAAATAAAATAATGATATCAACATCTAGTGATCGATATTAATCTATGTTCATCATATATTGACAAATGTCAATCAGAAAATGAAAATATTGTCACGATTCTACAAAGTTGAATGAAAACTAGTTATTGTATGACGAAGGAGTCTGATTCGGACTCCGAAACGTTACGCTTCAGAGTTCAAAGTGTTTCCTTTTTTTTCATTGTTAGTCAACAATTTCTTCTTGTAAAGTTTTGGCCCCTGACAAATAAGTGCTCTAATTTCTACGCAGAGCCTTTCTTCTATTATTTAAAAATTGTTTCTAATTGTTTCTTGTTCAAAAACCCATATTAAGTTTTCAGGAATAATTTTGCACTCTCTCATAGACAAACGTTATAGATGGATTGTTATATCATTTTTTCCTCATATTATTTTAATTTCAATGATGCACAGACCTAGACGATTGAGCTTCCAACGCATGTATCTCTCTAAGGCCTAATCTCACCTTCATTACAACTCGTCCTACTCTGAGGATTCATTTTTAAACCTTCTGTTTTTCTGATCGACAAATAGGCTCTCGCAATAATTTTTTTTGACTGCTTGGTCACTGTAAAAGCTGTCTCAGAGTTGAAGTCTGACTTCATATGACCTTTTTTTTAATGTCTCTAGATTACCTCTGTTTTTAGTTGGGTAATGTCACTCTGAGCTTATAGATGATTTTAATATTTGTTATTATTTACTGTATAATTTCATGACGGATGCCTTATTCATTTTATGATTGTGAATGATGTCAATTAATGTTTTTACACTACCATCTCCAACTCTTGTCTGGATACAGTCCTTCACTGAAATTTTGCAGAATCTGCGCAAAACCGATTTTGAACAGAGTCTACCCTACTAGTGTAAGACCCCCTTCATCAGAAAATTGATGAAATGCGAACGTATCCAGCGAGAACTCGTTTTTGTGCGGGAACAAACCTCACGAGACCCGCGCAAAAACAATCTGAATTCCCCGTCCAGGCTCTTCAGCCTCATATATCCACTGCTTCCCGATCCAAAGGTCAACAATCAGAGTGCCCTCGTTCCAGACAGAAGAGCCCAATAAGTGCCAGCCATTAAATAATCCATTTACCGAGTAATTCGCAGGAAGGAATAATTATTTCCTCAATTATTACTTAAAGTAATACTTGGCCTTAAGGAGATTGCGGGTCTCCACATTCTCATTTTCTCCTCTCCGGAGCGTTAGGATTCAATTTTAAACCTTTCCAAACCGGACATTAGCCACGATTTGGATCTATTTGGCTTCTTGAGGATGGTATGCAGCGGAACGTCGTGCTGAGAAGTCGTCGACTTCTGGAAGGAAAAAAAGGGAAACGCACTCTGAAGTTGTCGGAGCATCGTGAAGTCGTTAGCATCTTGCGAAAAATGCGGAGTAGCTATGAATTATAACAAGTCGTCGCTTCGCTTCGTTAACACTTCGCTTCGGGCGCCGATTGTGGGATGCCAGTACTAATATTCTCGTATTGCGAACGATAACGAGGAAAAAGATCTATAAATTCATCGAGAGGTCTGTAGTTTGTGCCCGATGTGTACCACAATCTTGATTCATTGAAAATGTTCAGGGTGGAACAAACACTTTGTATTTCGAATTGCAAATAATTGATTCGCTTTTTAGAAAGCAGCTGAATTATGCTTCAATTTGTGATATCGCTTGAAGTTGTAAAATCAACAATATTTTTTTTATGAATTTATTGTTGAATTTGGATAAAGTTCGAAAATAGTATATAACATTATAAGCAAGGTAAGAGGGTTTTTCCTGGCGAATAGAGGATACAACTGACGAGCCGCAGGCAAGTCAGTTACCTCCTTGAGCTAGTAAAACCCGTTACCTTCCGTGTAATTGTTTTTTATATTTTATTTGTTTCTCATTTGTAAAAAGGTTAGATACATTCCAAAAAAATTCAATAATTTGTCGCAAATGTCGTAAGCTATGGAAGCGTTGCCATGAACATGTCTGTTTATTTTTCTTTACATTTGTTTTGGCGAAAGCGAAAGTGAATGTAAAAAAAGAAATTATTGAGGCAGCCAGCAGTGTAGCATCAAATTTATTAGCTGCAAAATCAGCTTCAAGGTACGAGCGAGGAATCGATGACTTCAAAAAGTGGCAAAACAAAAAATATTGTGATTGGGGTAACTGAAGATGTTTTGTTGGTCTACTTGAATCAACTACCAGCTATATTCAGCCCTAATACTTTATGGGCAGAATGATCTATGCTAAAAAGCTGCTTGGAAATGAAAGAAAATACCCCTGTTCGCAGGTTTGTTTTTCTTAAAACATTTATTGAAATATATGACATTTAGTTGTCATTTGCAGATTTCAAAAAGGAATAGCGTTTCTGAAACGAAAAAATGAGCGTTATACGCCGAAAAAAAGCCAAGGTATTAAGTAGAGAAGAGGCAAAACAATTGCTTTTACATGCTCCTGATGACCAGTGGTTGCTGGCGAAAATTGTAACAATACTTGGGATTTTTGGATGTTGTCCATGTGACGAAATTCTCTCCTCAAACATGAATGATGTAGAAGATATGGAAAAATACGTTATTGTGACATTGCGGCAAACAAAAAATTTAACAATAAGAAGATTCACCATAACCGATTATGGCTGCAGCTTCAAGCCCTGCATGTTATACAGAAGATATGTAAATCTTCGGCCTCCTGAAACAGAAAGCCTAAAATTTTTTTGACATACCGACATGGAAAGTGCATTTTCCTTAATGCTGGCCAGCACACTATATGGTGGTGTCCCCAAAGCAAATAGCGAAATATTCAGGTTTAAAAAACTCAGAGTTATACACCGGCCACTCTTTTCGCAGAACTGGATCCACTATGATTGCGGATTCGGGTGGAGATATTTTAGCACTAAAGCGTGCAGGAGGGTGGAAGAGCACCGCAATTGCGATGAGTTATGTCGATGATTCGGTCAACAAAAAAATCGAAATGTCTAGCAAATTATTTGGTAGTAAGGAGAGTACAAATGTTCTGCAGTCGTCGAGTTCAGCAGTTTCTGAGTCAACAGAATACTACTAACTTGTAAGAATTTTGCAAGAAACTGTCAGTTTTAGAAGTTAGTGACTTGATAAAATAAACTTCTTGATTAATATTGTGTTTCTGGAAACCGACGTTCACAAATGAGAAACAAAAAATTGAATTTATGTACCTGAACAGGAGTTACTGAAGTGTCTCTTTGGTCTATATCTTCATTGTCGAACAACCGGTAAACATACGAATAATATTGAAATATGCTTATGTATACCCCTACACTTCACCAATTTTTTTTTCGAAATATACCTTCATTTACTCCATCGCAATGAGATCCGCGTCTGGGGGGCACCAGTATATCAACAAATTACTATAGTCTTCCTCACGTTTAGTAATTTTTAAAGAAAATATTTTATTTATTTTCGAACTCTACAGGATGACTAATTCCTGTTCAGGTAAATAAATTCAATTTTTCGAAATTTATCCAAATTAAAAAATTCATAAAAAATTTTTGTTGATGTGACAAATTTATGCGATATCACAAATTGAAGTATAATTCAGCTTCTTTCTAAAGAGCGAATCAATTATTTGTAATTCGAAATACAAAGTGTTTTTTTTTTACCCTGAACACTTTAAATGAAGATTAATGAGTTTGATATCTTTTTGGATTTTATGATGGTCTAAGTATTTCCATGAAGTTGAAAAATCACCTTGTAGCTTTCTAGGGAAATTCAGAAATTAAATTTTTATAGTCCAACTCTATCTCTGATAAGAAGTATGTACAGTTATTCCCCGGACACCCTGTATTATAGAATATATGAAAAAGTTAAAGTTCTTTTCAAATATCCAAATTAGTCCTGACCCGAGCGACGATGGTTTCTTAATTGAAAGCAGACTTTAACAAATATTTATTTTTGCAATATTCACTAGATAGGCACATAAAACAAATTCCAACGAGAACTTAATGAAACTCGTGAATCGTCAAAGTTATAGGTCTAATAGATCTTCGCTGGACACGGCACATTACTATAATTTCCAATTCTCGGCATAACGAATCGGAATAGGTAATTTTCCGATTGAAAATAATCCGCAGTGTGCAGTCAGCATGAAAGAACAAAACGAGTAGAGCTTTTACTTCGACTAGTTTTACAGCCATATCTTTTTCCTGAATTTGTTTTATGCAGAGTCTTGATTAAAATGATTGTTCTCCGATATTTTTATAGGTAAACAAGATCCTTTGTTAGGATATAAATTAAAGTGTGTCCAGCAAAGGTAAGGAGCAATTGTATATGCGATGACCAAGCAACGTAGAGGTTTGGAGTGGTCATAGTGTATGCATAGGTTGGTACTCTATCTTTGGAGATTTTTTTGAAGATGAAAGCGTACCTTTTTGCATACGCTAATTGATGGCTAGTTGTTAGTTAATAGTTTAAAAAGGGTTACAGTCCACTGCGACCTGATGGTCTATTGTGCCTCCTGACAAAGCTTTACAGCTCGCCTTCCAGTCCCAGAGATCCCAGCTTCAGTGAGGCTAATTCCTCACTCCTACAGGTCTCTTGACCAAAGCATTGTTTCCTTTGGCTTACGATGCCAAAGCATTCTATGACTAGGCGAATAGGAGTTTCTTCCTCCTCCCCACAGAATCTACACTCGTCAGTGTCCGATACGCCCATTCTCAGCAAGTGCTTTCTGAGGCGACAATGCCCTGTAAGAAAGCCAGTGAGGAGGTGTAGTTGACTCTTACTGAGATCCAAATATTTTTTGGATCTTGCAGTTTCAAAATTCCGAAAGAACTTTTTGGAGTGATCCAACCCTGGGAGATTCTGCCATAGTGTTTTTCTTTCAGTTTTATCCTTCTCCAGAAACTCCCTCTTATATGTACATTTCACTATACGACAGAAAGGTTCTGAGCCAGTGAGTGGTTTCCGAGCACCCTCTCTGGCAAGTTTATTGGCCTCTTCGTTACCTGTGATGCCCGAATGACCAGGAACCCAGATCAAAGAGACCTTATTCTTCTTGTCTACCTCATTGAGTTTGCTCCGGCATTCCCATGTCAACAACTTTGAGTCGATGAGATAGGAGTTCAGTGCTTTAATAGCAGCTTGACTATTTGAGTGAATAGCTATGTCGCAATTCTGATAGTTTCTCTCTAGATTAATATCTAGACATCTTTCGATTGCTAATATTCTGCTTTTTTTGCATAGGTACAAAAACCTTTGTCTATTTACTGAACAGCCATGGCTGTTTTGAAAGATGATATATTCCTGCATCTAATCTGTGTTTTTTACTTGTTCTTCGTCTAGTAGAGTTATTCAGAAAAGGTTCCACACTTTGGGAAAAAGATTGGCTACTTTTCGGCATAACAAGGTGTATTATTTGAACATTTAATTTGAATTTGTCGATTTTCAATTTCGCATGTTTTTGTTCTGTTAATTTTCATAAAATTAATTTTATATTAATTTCTTCTCGTAGAATGTATTTTTGTTTTTCAAGCTCCCGTGTTGGTTTTAGAACCATCTGTATACCATTTAACAGTATTTTCTTTGAAATTTTGGTCGGTGTATTCCAGCTCCCATTCCTCTTTTTTGCATAGCATCGTACTGAAGTTTTTCTCAGTACTTACTTTCTTGACCATTACATCACTAGGAAGGTTCGCAGATGAGATGTAGTTGCTCAGAGAGCTCCAGACTCTCTGACACCTAATTCTCTCATTACCTGCGCCTTCTCTAGATAATCTGAGGATGGCTTCATGGGCCATCCTGTCAATCACCAGATGTAGGAGAATTGATGGCTAATTTCCGTGTTTGATTAGAAGAGTGCTAAATCATCTTTGGCTCTCAATTTTCCAAACTCTTGTCTTGAATTTAATAAAGACAAACTCCTCCTCTGATTTGTTGTTTTATTTTCATTAAATTTACAAATACCCCAAACCCTTTTTGTACCATACTAAGTGTTAAATGGTATAAGAATCAGAGGAGTCCATACGACTTCGTCTGATGATTCACCAAGTCTTTTTTCTCGAGCTGTAGATACCCTCATGAAAGTTTGCACGACGTCGCGTAACCTCACCAGGTGATGTCACAGTTATTGCATCGTAAAAATAGCCCATAACCGGCGAAGAACGGAGCAGTTTCGTGGCCCACGTAACCTGCTGACATCCATCCAGATGATAAAAACGAAAAGACGACCCACTAACCCGCATTCTGACACCCACACCGAACTGTTATTCGACTCGCACAGAGAGGTGAACTCCATTATGTGTCGGACGAACAGAACACTTCACAAGGAGATAAACTGGGCGTCATACTGTTTTATAATATGACACAACAATGAACGGAATGAAGCATCCAACCAAAAACATTTTCATGTAGAATATTGCCAAGACGAGGCCGTATATCTAACATCGTCAAAAAGTTTCAAATCTCATGTACACTCTTCAACTTTACAAGTTCCTATTTAACAAACTCTATACCTTGGAAGAAATAAGTTTCTTAGTCGTTTTTCTTTCGCCACGTGAGCGTAAACGAGAAATTCATTCGCTGTTCATAACTTTTTTGTTATAAAATTGTTCTTTTAGTTATGAAACGGCCAGGTCACTTATTTTGACCAAGGCATAGAGTTTATGAAATAAGGACTTGTGAAGTTGAAGAGAGTAGAGTTAACAGCTTGGCTCTACATAAGATCTGATGACTTTTTGACAATGTGAGATATACGGCCTCGTCTCGGCAATATCTAACATGAAATAGTATATAATATTACAAGCAAGGTAAGAGGGTTTTTACTGGCGAATGGAGGATATAACTGATGAGCCGCAGGCGAGTCAGTTACCTCCTTGAGCCAGTAAAACCCGTTACATTGCGTATACTGTTTCATATTTTATTTGTTTCTCATTTGTAAAAAGGTTAGATAAATTCCAAAAAATCTCAATAGTTTGTCGCAAATGTCGTAAGCTATCGAAGCGTTGCCATGAACATGTCTGTTTATTTTTCTTTACATTTGTTTTGGCGAAAGCGAAAATGAATGTACCGAAAAAATTTATTGAGACAGCCAGCAGTGTAGCATCAAGTTTATCACCTGGAAAATCAGCTTCAAGGTACGAGCGAGAATACGACGACTTCAAAAAGTGGCAAAACAAAAATAGTGTGATTGGGGTAACTGAAGATGTTTTGGTGATCTACTTGAATCAACTATAAGCAAGATTCAGCCCTACTACTTTATGGGCAAAATGGTCTATGCTGAAAAGCTGCTTGGAAATGAAAGAAAATGCCCCTGTTCGCAGGTTTGTTTTCCTTGAAAAATTTATTGAAAAATATGACGTTTAGTTGTCATTTGCAGATTTCAAAAGGTAAAAGCGTTTCTGAAACGAAAAATGAGCGTTATACGCCAAAAAAGGCCAAGGTATTAAGTAAAAGAGAGGCTTAACAATTGCTTTTACATGCTCCTGATGACCAGTGGTTGCTGGCGAAAATTGTAACAATACTTGGGATTTTTGGATGTTGTCGATGCGACGAAATTCTCCCCTTAAACATGAATGATGTAGAAGATATAGAAAAATACGTTATTGTGGCATTGCGGCAAACAAAAAATTTAACAACGAGAACATTCACCATAACCGATGATGGCTGCAGCTTCAAGCCCTGCATGTTATACAGAAAATATGTAAATCTTCGGCGTTCTGGAACAGAGAGATTTTTTTTGACATACCGACCGGAAAGTGCATTTTCCTTAATGCTGGCCAGCACACTATTGGTGGTGTCCTAAAGTAAATAGCGAAATATTTAGGTTTAAAGACCCAGAGTTATACACCGGCCACTCTTTTCGCAGAACTGGAGCCACTATGGTTGCGGAGTCGGGTGGAGATATTTAAGCACTAAAGCGTGCAGGAGGGTGGAAGAGCACCGAAATTGTGATGAGTTATGTCGATGATTCGGTCAATAAAAAAGATCGAAATGTCTAGCAAATTATTTGATATTAGGGAGAGTACAAATGTTCTGTAGTCCTCGAGTTCAGCAGTTTCTTAGTCAACAGATGGTTCATCATCATCAGTATCCACTCTTTCATCATCAAAAATCTGTGTTACTGGAAATAACAATTGTATCATGATTTTCAACATATATGACGATAAAACAAAATTTTCTAATGTAAATAATACTACTAACTTGTGAAAATTTTGCAAGTTAACTGTCAGTTTTACAAGTTAGTGACTTGATAAAATAAACTTTCTTGATTAATATTGTGTTTTTGTAAACTGACGTTTACAAATGGGAAACAAATAAAATATTTTTCTTTCAATGGAAAATATACTATCAATAAGAACATTCCTGTTTAATTTATTTTTAACGGTATCATAATTCTTCAAGAAACACCCTGTAACTTTGTGGATATCCACTTTATAAGAACACAAACAGCAGGTTCATACAAATTTGAATTTTTCATCATGATTCAACATTGTGTAATAATTATTTTTTCTGAAACTGAGGAATTTTGTTGCGAGGATTAGATGGAACTGCAATTTCGGAAAAAGAAGGCACCTCCCCCCTCAATCTCATCTTACACCGCCTCGAACTCCAGATTGGCGTCGTTTGCGGTTTCGGAAGGCCCCAAACAGACGTCGATATCCCCCGGATAGATCGGAATGGGCCCCTTTGTCCCTCCAATATGGAGACCGCACGTCCCCAGATTGCATTAGTGAAGCCACGCTGAACTCGCAATCATCGTGCCCGTTTGAGCGTGTCCTCGCGAACGAGATATCCTTCTTGCCGGACTCGCCAGTGCCGCTGGAAACACTACTTTTTTTTCGCAGTCTGATCGATAATTCGTGGCATTAGTCCCGACTGAAATGGAACGGATGACTTGGAAAACGTCGAAAGCTGCTGTTCTCTAGATATTTATTGGAAAATTGGATGTTTTCATCTGGCAGAACTTGCATCAAGGTTGCTCACAGGAAATACGGGAAAAATATATGAATCAGTGAAAACTGCAATGGAATTCACACAAAATAGATAAGCAAAATTTAACTCAAAGAGAAATAATTGATTTAGCTTAATACGTGATTAAATCCTATATCGTAGGTACGTCTCGTACTCTGAAGTGTAGTGGTAGATCCAAGTTTCATCCATTGTCATGAACTAATGGAATATGTCGTAGTTTTTGTTCCTGAAAAGTATTCTGTTTTCTTGTGTTATAACCTGTTTGGTTTATCTATGGGAGATGCCTTTCATTGGGGTCTTCGAACATCTGAAGTGCCGAAAAATCATCACCTGGAAGGTCGTATCCGGTTTGAAAAAACCCTCACGACCAGAGAGCAAGAATTTGTGGATTTTGAATTTGAATATCGAAGGAGCTCCGAAAGACAAGTGTGATTACGTCTCCAAATTGGCTGATGGACATGGTATCGAAGTGATTCTTCTGCAAGAGACCCACACGGCAACAGAAAAAATCCTCGTGAAAGAGGACAGTTGAAAGGTTATGTATTAGTTGATTTTTTACAAGTTTAGCTTGTTATGTTAAAAAATTATCAGTTCGTAATTTTCAACAGATTCAGAAAGGGGAAATTGATGGAGTTTTTTTCATTCCTTTCGAATTTTGTGACATTTCTGTCATAAATATTTATAAACCTCCGAACATTATTTGGCCAAGAAATCTGAATGTTGATGTTTTTTAAAGTAGCAAATGCATTTCTAAAATGCATTTGATTTATTCTGAATAATCGGTTTCTTTTCTGCTTTTGTCTTTTTTCATTTCAGAAGAATTACGAGTCGTTTTGGGAAGAATCTGTTTATCTCAGCCCATTGATGGATAACATGAAGATGATCACACTGATGTCTTTCAATATTTTCCTGATATTTAATATTTCATGTTATTTTTTTTACAGGGAGACAGATTTTTTCGGCTGAGGTTTTTTCCCTGGCTGTATAGTATCGTATGATACTTGTGATGATAGTACCGTATGATTCTATAGTATCACACGAGAATGTTATGATACCCCGTTCTTTTTTTACCTCAGCTTAGGTACTTTTTGTTTTAACATTTATTGTATTATTTTAGCTCTCTTTTTCATAAGAATGTATATATACAGGAAATACGAGAAAAAAATATGTGTCAGTTACGAAACTGCAACGGAATTCTCACAAAATATGTATGAATCATAAAGATGTTCTTAGTTAGCACCTTGAGAAATAATTTATTTAGTTCAATACATGTTTAGGTAATTCTCTATTGTTGGTATATTATAGACGAGCCACCTCGTATATTTCTCATCTCACAGTGATTTAGGGCCACTGCTGAAATCTCATTGAGTGAAAGAGGATGTAAACGGTTATTTTTCAGCATGTGGTTGGAAATGTGGAACTTCATTTTGACGCAATTGGATGACACAACTTTGTAATTTCTACTCAGTACATCACACCTAATTGCTTCAAATATCGAAGTTTTTTATGAAGATTTTGTCCCTGAGGTGTATGGGATAATGATGATGCCAAATAAGGCTGAAACCGGTATATCTTTGATTGCAGTGATAAAATCTAATATCATTTATCCAACCTTATGATGGAAGATCTCTGACCCTGGGAATTGAAAATGCTATTCATCTCGATGATGACTATTTGATCTATGTTTCAAAAATGTTTTCTGTAAGCGCAAAGAATTTTTCTTGTTTCCCGTTTTATTATTTTTTTTAAAAAAAGGTATATTTGAGGCTTGAACGAGCAATCCAATTTTAGAGGTCCTAGTTAAGAATTCCATCTCAAAATCAAGAGTAATACAGAACAAAATTGGATGATCAATTCTGAGTCACTTTTCAGTTTCAGCACCTGTTGAGCCATGGATTCGAATTCTCATTTCGATTCCTCGAATACAGAGTGTCCTTTTGCCGTAGTCCTTCTGGTAATGAGTGCTCGGTAGCTGTTGAGCCAACAGCGCTCTCCGGACGTACCGTTGTCCGATAGAAGCGGAGTAACCGAAGAATGACGGGCATTTATCCACACATTGCGCTCGATATGATTATATCTGGTAAATTATACGAAGGAGAATTCCGAGATTTCCAACCAGATTAAATAACAGTAATCCAAGTATTCTGGCGCCTGAAGCCGAAGCAGCGAAGATAACGGTTCTCAATTAAGATCAAAACGGACAGTTAGCACAACATGAAGACAGCAGTCTCAGATGGGCTGTCGATGGCTAGAAGAAAGGTTGGATTACTGTAATTCGATGAGCATTGTGCGTCGGCGACCTACTCTCAGTCACTCGGATAGTTTCGACCTCGATCGAGGGATATTGGGTTGAAAAATTATCAGGATATCAGCCATTCCTCGGTTTCGAATACAGGTTGATCAAAATGTTTTTTTTCTTGGGCAGATACCAAAAAGAACACACTCTCTATCTTTTGAAGCTGTTGGTAAATCTCGTACGATCAGAGTGATGCTTTACGTATATTCATCATGCAGTTAACCTATTTTATTCTTTCGCTCTCATTTTTATCATTGATGTTATGAACTTATCCATGATGTCTCATTTAAAAGAGTCCACCTTCAATAACTTAACAACAAATGAGAATTGATGGAAACACTCAAAGGGGTCGATTTTTGTTGACAGAACATGATCTGGGATACAATGCTTGTTTCTATTATAGAGGGTTCCAACCCCATCAGGAATTTGAATACGGAATGTGGAAAGTTTTGCAGTACGAATGTATGCATGGATCTTATAAAGTCAATATTTACAAAGTTACAGGGTGCGTTTTATGGAATTATGGTACCGATAAAAATAAATGAAACAGAGATGTTCTAATCGATCGGGTAATTTCTATTGGAGGAAAAAATATTTTCAACAAACAGTATTAGTAAAAATTTACCGAAAATGCTCAAAGTGCTCGTCATTAGATTGCATACAGCGATATAATCGTTCTTCCAAATTATTTCATACAATTCGTACCCTAGGATCGTCCAAATTGTGATTTCAAGTGGCCCCAAAGAAAAAAATCTGTATGTTATCTAATGGTGAGAAAATTGAAAATTTGTGGTGAATTTTTACTGATATAGTTTGTTGAAAATATTTTTCTTCCAATAGAAATTATACGCTTAACCCTTAACTGGTCTAGCAGGGTCAAAATTGACCCTACTCAAATCCTATTGCAACATAACCAAATACGAAGTGATTCTATTTCCTCCCCCTTCCAGGTATTCTCCTAGTGTATTTATGTGATTAATATACGCTAGTATTTTTTTTTTTGCTAACAACTGCCATAAAACGGTCAATTTTAACCCACCGAAGATTCTGTTAGACTCCAAAAAGAAGCTAGATGTGCTTATGTCCATACTACGATAATAAATATTTCAATTCGTGTGTTCAATGTAAATGGATTGTATGGAACAATCAATGTTCGATCGAAACACTGTGCAAAAAATTGTGATCGATATGAACATATGATGAAATAGTAACATATAATATGTCATGTTTGTTAGAATTCTTCTGGTTTCGTTTTTTCATATTTTCTCTTATTTTCTTCTTCGAAGAATTTCATACCAGAGCGTGTTTCGAGTTGAAATTATTCTCGTAGTTGTTTTTTCTCTTCACTGTTTACAAGAAATTCATTATTTATTCATTCTAGTAGTAGAAGTAGTAACAGTTATTTATTGCTGTGCAAATAGCCATCAACCTAAGGTCCTTCAGCCTATAACTTTACAATATATCATTTTTACAATTTATTGGTCACATCAAACAGTGTTTAGTTCCTTCTTGGTCTGTCTTGGGTAATTTCTTGTTGAGATAATTTCATCATCATGGTATTGGCAAATTACATCATCTAATTCTAGTAGTTTAGAATAAAACTTCTTATTCATTCTATATATTTGAAAAACAATCAATTCATTTTCACTGTATACTTTGAAAAGCAAAAAAAAATTCTTGATGTAAAAAAATACATCTTTTTGAACTCAATAGGACAAATACACAGTGTTAAAATTGATCCTACCATACCCTGGAAGTAAATTTAAAGCACCATACCAGTTGAGGGTTAATTAGAACCTTTCTGTTTCATTTAGTTTTATCAGTACCATAATTCCATAAAAAACACCCTGTAACTTTGTGAACATCCACTTTATAAGAACACAAACTGCAGGTTCATACAAATTTGTATCTATGCATACATTTCTACCCACTACCCACTTTCCCTATCAAAATTCTTGATGAGGTTGCAACCCTCTCCAGGGTTTTGCTAGTAGAAACAAGCTTTGCATCCCCTATCATGTTCCCTGTCTTAAAAAATCGCTCTCTCTGAGTGTTTTTACAAATGCTGATTCGTTGTTGAGTTATTGAGAGTGGACTCTTTTGAATGAGACACCCTGTATCTTATCTTGTTTCGATTGTGCGATTCGAATGAAATTTCTTTATGTCGCAGTTATTCTGCATTATGTTTTTCAGCTTCCATGCATCATTTAGGCGTTTTCCCAGAGCGAAGTGAAGAACGAGAAAAGGTGGAGACCAAGATGAATATGAAACGAAGCATATTTCCCTCCCTCCCGCCTGATTAGATATTAATTGTTATGCCTGGAATCACGGCTGAATTATGGTTTCAGCCCACAGCAAGTCGTAATCTGGCCGATGCTCGAATCGGACGTTTCAAAGTATAACGAATAATCATCTGGCGTAATGAGCTTAGTGTGGTCGATGATGAATAGTCAGAACGCATTCGAAATGCCACACAATGAGGGTCTGAGATGGCCGATCGGCTTATTCTCCCCATCGCGTCTGACTTAATGCCTCCTGAGGAATTCGAAGAACACGCATTATCAGGTGTGTTTACTCAAGAAACGAACTACCAGAGGTAGTGGTTGTCACAAAGTCTTCGAATGAAATGTTTGGAAAAAGTTATAGATTATATATCGCACCAGTAATAATAATTTTCTTCGAATATGTTTGTTTGAAAAAAGATAATTTTTCAGTGAACTTCCTATCTTTTTTGTTACAACTGTTGAAGATCTCAATTCGTTCGGTATTTGCGTTTGTTAAATGTATGCGATGAAGAGGTAACATCCTGACCAATCCTCCGGAAGTCTCTGGAAGTATATTTACTATATAACGAAGTTCATTGTTTTTTTTTTATCGAATGTTACATTTTAAAACGTCCTCATCCGGATCAGGTTGTTATTCGCAAGCGCATTCAATCAGTTTCGAACAGGATATTACTTTTTTATGTCTTCCGAACATAACGGATAACATTATCAGGGTAGTACTCGCCAGAGATTTATATGTGGGGCCAATATAAAACTTTTAAATTTCAATCGTAAAATGAATGTTTGTAACTCGGGAATTTTGCTAATAATATTTATGGAATGTGTCAGGATATAGAAATTTCACCTACTTGAATTTCATTCGAGTGTCATTCGAAGTGACTACTTCACAAGAAAATAAGTCGAAAAATTTTATGAACACATTTCGAAAAGCCAATAAAAAGTATCTTGGAGAAGAAAGTTTCGTCATATTGAGTTAAAACATGTTTACTGTGTTCTGAATAGAGATTTTAGCAGTTTCTTTTGATCTAAGCTATAAAAGTTGATGACTCATAATCAGCAAAATACTCCTTTTCTCTTTCAAACCTCATTTAAGTTGAATACATTTCATTCCTTTGTCATCGTTTTTATGTATGAACGCAATGAAAAAACATAAATAGCCTGTCAAGATGTTTAGAAAAGCTTCAGAAAGAAAACTGAAATTGTTTAGATTTCGAATGTATCCTGTTAGAACATAGGGTTCTTGATATTCAAAGCTGGATTTTTATTTTTAGAATAATCTCTAATGAGTATATACTGATTGGGTTCAATATACATATATTGTTATTCACGAATATAGAATATTTTTTATTAGGAAAGACACAAGATTCAGGATTAAAATTATAAAGGTGAGCTTCAAGTTAGAAGACGATTTCTTGTGAATTTTTTGAAGGTTCTAAGACTTATGGTTTTTTCGAAAGTTACATCAACTTTCGTTTTTCGAATGAGGAGACCCTTTTTTATTGCATAGATAGATACTCCATTGAATTATGAGTCTTCTTCATTTCAAAAGTTAAAATTTTCCAGAGAAAATTCTCTTTAAATGAGGAAATACAAAAAAAAATCTCAAAATTGAACTCTGTTGAAATACAGACAACTTCGAGGTTTTTTCATTAAAAATTCTCATTTTTGGGAACCTCCGAGAAGAAAGGCTGATGCTTCTTTTCCAATAGCGTGATTTGCAGAATATGAAACCTACAGAAGGTCACAAATTCTTTATCAAAGTAAAAGGTGACGAAAACATCAATAAATGTTTTTTTCAAATTGAAAACCCCATTTTTTCGAACCATTTCCCAAATCTTCCTCGAAAAATAATAGGAGCATTCGTCCAAGACTTTTATCCCAAAATGAATATTTATCGAGATATTTAGGAAAAACGATTTTTGTCTTCAATTTTCAATTTCATTTCGAATGGGGTTTTTTACTGGAAAATAATTAGCGGTCAAGTGAAATTTTTGGAAATCTCTGTTATCGAGAAAAAAATCTCATTTAATCTTATCATTAATATTTTTTTTCCCTTTTGTATTTTTTCTGGGTTGAGTGGAGTAGCTGAGGCTAGACTCTGCCCCATTTGTATGTATTGTATTGTATTGTATTGTATTTTCCATGCATTCTGGGTTTCTGTGAAACCCCTCATAAGCTACTTAAAGCTTGTGCGAGTTAGAATGATGGGTGTGTTCTGTGTAGGCTTTGTTACTGTGTCCCGACGCCACCTTAGGCACAGCACTGTTAATTGTTTCCAACAGTGAATGGTTCGGCGCGTTCTCCATACCAGAAAATTTCTTCCCTGGCGGAGTCTCGAACCCCGACTTGTAGAGTCGGAGTCTACGGCCATATCCACTAGGCCACACGCACTGTGTATTAATATATACGTATTTTTTTATCTCAATAAAGGCACTATTATAATAATTTTTTTTTCTGATAGTTCTTATAGCATGGAAAAATCTTCAAAAAATGAAAGTTGTCTGATCGTCACCGAAATTCACAGCTTCACTAATTTGAGAGCGTAGATTAAGAATATCCAAACAGTTTTTCTGTAAGACTCATAGTTCTCAAATTATAGTTAGTCTATGAAGATTCCGAAAAAATGGACCTTCGCGAAAAGACCATGAAAATGTCACCGTTTCTTTTTCGAAGAACCATTCTATGAGCAAAAAAATCAGCATTTTCATATTTTTCATATTCCTATTTTTCCGGCCTCTACAAAACCACAAAATTTACCAAATTTTCAGAAATTTTTCGAAAAAAAATGATATATTTTCCAAAATACACATCACAGGAAAATTCTAATTGCATGTTCGTAATCTACGTATCTTGACTATTCAGATATATCAAAGGAGTTTCTATATCTCAAAAAAAAATCGAGTACTCCACTCGCGGTTTCTTCCAAAAGTCCAAAAAAAAAACTTTCACGAAAAAGTAGAAATGAGTGGTTCCCTTTGTCTGGAGAACTATCCATCAACAACCCATCGGTGCCAGCTCTTAATCCTCCTGATCATCAAGCAAGAAGGACATTATGTCAAAGGGTTTTAACAAATATTGCTGCACATCCGAATTTGACTTCTAACATCTTGTTCACAGATGAAGCCAGCTTCACCAAAGATTGAATTTTTAACTTTCAAAATAGCCATATTTAGGCGGATGCTATCCACCTTTCCTCCATTAATCCAGGCATCAACAGCGAAGAACTGTTGATTCTTGGACCAAAGACGTTCTCTCCCCTCTTTCGGATCGAAGAAGACGCGAAGAAGAAAGGCCGAGAGCCCCCTCTGGAGTTACTGACCTACGCTGAACTGCCAAGGTCGTTCCGAAAGGTATTAATAGAAATCCTCTGGCGACGTAACGCAATGAATATGGAATCGGGCGACAGGTTTGCCATTTTTTCTAAGGATATTTTGTCACGCGGGGATATTTCTGGAACGCACCGACGCGGAAGAATTGGTGGAGACGTTACGTCATCCTCGAAGGGCCCCAATTCGCTAGTGCGGGGGTATGTTACCAGGACAGCGTTCACAAACTTACTCAGAGAGTAGAGTAAGAGTATGGCCATATGATCAGAAATATACTTCGGTCTTTACTCCACACTCGTCGTTCACAAACTTACTCTGACACATGTCATTCAAAATTCAAACATGTGTATAGGTTATGAATAATACTTTTGCATCATATACATTTTTTATACAATATCATTTTTATATTGAATTGTTGCTATCATGAATGAATAATAGAAGTTTAAGAAAAAAATTCTAGTCGTACATTTTCAGTTGTGTTTTCGCAGTATAGTCAATTTTTCTCTTATTTGAAAAGCAGAGCACAAACGTGTTTTTTTGATGATTGTGAGGAAACTGATGAATGTTCTCAGGACTTTGAATTACTTTTAATGAGACAGAAACAATGAAAAAGGATATTATTGTCTATAATCTTCTCTTGTAAGCAGAAAATTAAAAATGTTATTACATGTTTTGTTGTTTTATTGACTCTACGCCAGAAAAAAATTAAATACTTCGTAACAAAAAATAGTTTCATTTGAGGAAGCTAACAAGAAGAAGTGAAAAAATATTGTATGAAAGATAAAGCAAAATATGAATGAATCTTGACAGATCTAAACTCTCGAATATAACAAAATATCAACGTAGATTCCAAATCAGGTACAAAAAACAGTTATTGTGGGACTTTTCATGTCTCGATTCATTCGAACTTGTACGGACCACTCTAGGTTCTGCAATACAGGGAAAAACTCTTTTTTTCTTCACCATTATCTCTTGGTGAAGTTCACTTTGAGCTGCGTTAATTCACTGCTAGCAATTTCATTAAATTTATTATTCATTAAAGTAATTCTTTCCAATATTTCTTCATTTCACAGAATAGTTGTTTCACTTGGAAAATTAATTGTTTCGTATTTCGTTATTGAAATGAAACAAAACCAGGAATAAATACTCATTCGAATAATATAAAAAGATTCAAAAAGTCTGCGGGAGCAGGACAGAATGAAAATCGTCATAACTGTCCGAGTATGTGTTTACTTTCCCAAATAGCAGAGTATGTAGAGCTAACTCAGAGGAAGTTTATGAACGCTCACAGAGTATACTCCGAGAAGACAAAGCAAGTTTGTGAACGCTTCAGAGTAAGGGGAGCTTACTCTGAGTAAGTTTATGAACGCAACCCTGGAGAGCGTTCCCAGGAAGAATTCCAGGAGTATTCTGCGTCAGCGATTGATATCGGGTGTTTTTTAGAGTGATACAACTTTGAGTTGGCAGTACTGCTTTATTTAACAACCTATTCAACATTTGATTGTTGCTCTTTGTTTAGTGAGATGTGAATAGACTTACACCAGAAAAAACGTCTGAAAATTGTTCAAATTTCTCATCAAAATAATGGCTTTCTTCGTCAAACTTATCATGCTTTTCGTACATTTTATGGTGTACGTAATCGCCTTTTTGGAGAAGGTAAAACGAAGAAAGATGGAACTTTTCGGAACCAATTTCAGTCTCACAGAGTTCCCATTATCGAATTACCCCCTCTAAGGGGAGATTATGTACACCATGAAATGTACGGAAAGTATGATCAGTATGACGAACATAACAATTATTTTTGGGAATTATTGATTTTTCAATTCACATATATAGTTAAAAATGAAAGTAAATACAATGTTGCGAACTGGATTATCAGAGAATTGATTTCCGATCCTCAGAGACTTAGACGTCTGGAGATAAACGAATAATTTCCTTTCGGACTATGTGAAATAAAATATTCTCCAAACCTTTTTATCAGTTATTATGAATAGTCGTACGAACAGGGCTTCACTTTGGGATCTCAGCAGAAAAGTCGAGAGATGGAAAATTTTTGCTGAAATGAAAAATTGAGTATTTGGTCAATGGTCAGGCACGCCTAATTTAGAGAAGAAGAACAAATGTTTGATTTCAACAAACCTGATTGGTACTATCAAAAAAATTAAGGTTGGAGACCACCCACCAGAGGTGGAAAGCAAATTGGATTCCTGAGGGAGCATTCAGTAGACCTGGGGACGACGGTTTCGTGAGGTTCCCCAGGTTGCTCGGAGGAAGGTCAGAGTATCTGGGGATCCCGGGCGGGAAAGCATATCCTTAGATAACTCGGGTGACGGTTGAAGTCCGTCGAGGAAACGGTAAAGTCCTAATTTTGGTAATTGGGAAATATTAGGTAGTTTCGAGGAGCGAAACGCATAAAGGTTAAAGTCCGTTGAGGAAAAAAGGGTCAAGTTTTGTTTTCGTGGTTGACGAAATATTAGGTTTCGAGAAGTGAGAATCCGAAGTAGAAGGTTTTTGAAAAAGGGAAAGTTTTCTTGTTATTCAGTTAGGATTTTTGAGTCGAGAAGCGCGATCGGAAATTACTTTAGTTGTTGCGAAACGGGAGTGAAGCGTTTCTGGACTCTGGAGTGGTTATTTCAGTGAACTTGGATTATATTTCTACGAGGGAAATCGAGAGGTCAGAACTTTTCAATTTTATTTGATGAGGATAGTTTGAGTCAAAAATCTTGCCATCTCTCACCTCTCATCACCTCACATCTTATTTTATTATTATTATGTCAATTTGTATTTTGGGTGATTAGGTAACCCAGTGAAAACTGAACTTCTTTTTTTGTATGAAATTGTGTTAGATAGTCTGAGGTACAGACGTAGGATTAAGTAGTTATTTTATCATCTTCTTGTTTTTGTTGGTTCTGGGGAAATAGATTTTTATGCAAGTTACTTCACTGGTTTCAATTATTCCTAGAAACTGAAAACTCTCTACGAGAAAAATAACACTAAGTCCTACTCTTTTGCAGAAGGCCTTACTCACACTTTCTCCGAGGTGGAGAGAGCCAAATTTGTTGTTATGTTGACGTGAAGCCGCCCTCATCGTCAACCCCCTTAACATCTCGACAACCCCGTATGAACAAAGTCGCTTTTTATGCAAAAAGGACAAAGATCATATGGGAGTGTCTATTACAACCTTCAGATGCAGAAAAAAATCAATGTTATATCGAAATACTTGATCTCCGTTTCGAAACATCACTCGATTCTTCTTCTTGGACAGTTCACCAAGCAGGCGTCTCGTCATGTTCTATGAGAATTCAATTAACTGCACCTCGGCAGGAACCGCAAGAAATTCGTTGAGCCGCTGTGGGTTCAACGTCTTCGGCTTCCAGCGTACCGTGTAAAAATCAGCCATTCATGGAAAATACAAGATTAGTAGCGGGACCTGGACCGACCAGAAACGAGGTCGTTCACGAAATTCGTGAAAAGTAACATTCCTCACAAATTCAGCTATGGAAATATGTGAAGAGACCCGAATATTTTTTGTTGGTGCTTCTTGTCATTTGAATTTTAATCTTTCGTTCGATAGACTTGAAGAAATATTGAAATGAGTCGAAAATGACGACTTGTACAGCCTCGGAATCATTAATATTTTATAACTAGCTGACCGGCAGACTTCATACTGCTTCAATCGATAAATAAAAAAGTAATGACTAAAGAAAAAACAAGATCTTCGTTTGTCTACAGGCTTCCCCAGATTTATAATATAGTGCCAACGCATCTCAAATCACCGCAGAGCTTTCATTCCCTCAAAAGACACACAAATACCTGGTTACTCGATGTTTTTGGGAGACATGGATTGTTTTGAGGTTGTCAAGTTTTGCTTCATCCTCGGTAACCCAACTCAGTATATGATGTTGTTTGGCATTGGCCGACCTGTATAGTATTTTTTCACAGAAAAAGAATTATTGTGTTTAATTTGTTACTATTAATTTTGTTGATTCTCTGGGCAAGCTCAAACACGAGCCCTTAAATGAGCTTTCTTGAGCTCGCGTCGAGAACATAACTTTCTATTGTCGAATTGTGGAAAGAATGAAGAATAAAAAAATATTATAATAAACTATTATGGTATAATACCTTGAAAGTGGACTGAAAATTGTCCTGTACAATTAGTCCAATCAATGAGGGCGAATTCTTGCAAGATGCTTCGATTCTGATAAAAATTTGGATATGAGCTATACTTGTCTCCTACTCCTACCCTATGCCGATTTATGCTTATTATTTTTAAGGGTTGAAAACAACTCCTTTATTCAAAACTAAAAGAAACTTGTTCTATTGTAAATCAAAGTAATGTTTGGTCCTCAGTAGCGTTTTATGAAGTTTAATGAAGGTCTTCATATACTTCAAGACCGTATAAACCACCTCCTTTCAGCATGAAATGTGTAAAAATGGGTCTTTATAAATATGATTAATTAATTTAAATCAATTTTATAACAGTATTGTGAATCAATGTTAGTTTCAGTTATTTTTATTTTTCAACCCCTAAAAGCAACCCCCATTGTTCAGAATAACAAAATGAAAATATCATTCAAACATTTTATTTATTTATCACTTTATTCACGTGAAATTAATACTTTTCGTATCAAAAAATTTGTCTGATTCTGAGTGGCTGTCGCCACTGTCAATTATTTCTTCATCTTTGCTAAAGCTTGGACAACTGTTTTGGCAGTTGACACCTGCACATTCCCCACATGTAGCGTTACAAAAAAGACTCAGTTTTCTGCAGGTGCATGACGCATTGCATCTTTTTTTGCAGTTACAATCATTTTCAATAATTTTTGTGGTGCAGGTGTTTTTTGCATTTTTGTGGGCTGCAGATATCTATTGGTACTATTCCAACCGCAATCAACTGAACTGAGAACTTTATTACCTAGCCAAATTTGAAGTTGATGATTTTAGGCAAGCATTTATTTCATCGGCAGCCGTGGATTTTGGAATTACCGGTAATGGTTGTCGGAAGTCCCCAGACAAAAGAATCGATGCGTCCCCATAACATCCGTTTAGGAAACTCAAAATACACAGTAATCGTTTACATATATGATAGTAAAACGGAGATTTGTTCAAAACATTTCGTCATAAAATTTTCCGTAGTGTCCAGAAGAGAGATCGCTGTAATAACACATGGACTCAAATGCGTTGATATTATTAGAAAATGTAGTTCACCGAAATAATATGAAACATTTTCCTCGTCAATAAATTCCGGACAGGCAAAATTTTTGTCGAATTCATCACCCTGTATCTTTTTTCGTGATTCTCCGATTTTGTTGAAATTTTCACCAGGTATAGTATTGGGTCTTGTTATATTAACCTGAAATTTACTTTGCGAAAATACCCGTAATGTATCCGTTATACAGGGTGAAACAATACCTTATTTAATACCCTCTATTTCTGAACACCCTGTAGTGAATTTGAGGCGGAAAATTTGATATCATTAAGTTTTAATTTGAAATGTGACCCTTTCTTAACAAAATATTTTTTGATTTACGTTAGTATCTGCTTTTAAAAAAAAGATACACATTTTCAAAGAAAGTGTTGCGTTTTTCAATTTTAATAACAATTTAAAATATTACAATACCTTATCGACTAGCAAACATAAGCAAACATAAGCAAACATCTGAAAATTGATAGCATGTATTCAGAACTGCATTGAAAATATGCCACGTCGTATGGTAGAAGTGATGAGAAAGCGAGGTGTTGAATTTGACGAAAATTTTGCCTGTCCGGAATTCATTGACGGGAGTGTATAACACTTTCATGAAAACGCTATCAACCGTAGCGACACCTGCTGGCGTAACTCGCAAGAAGAAAAATTTTTTCCTATTTATTTTTTCATTTTATTAATTTTTTTAAAAGTATTGATGTATTTTATGTCGTAGAAGAATCCAAAAAAATCTTTTATAAGAAACAGTTCATACAATCTTGAGTTATAAATGGTGTAACCAACAACATGGCCGACTTAGTTTTACATATTAAGATATAATTTAGGATATACAGGGTGATTCCAGAGGTGAAACTTTCTTAACCGACTTCAAAGAGAAGGTGGTAATTGATTTGTCTGTATGTACTTTTGAAATTTGTCTTGTTTATTAGTCATCACCCTAACAGGTGATAAGACTAATCAGAGGGATATTGGGTTTTCGAGAATGTTCACTATGTTTCACGCACTGAAGTAAATTTGTATATTAACCCCCCTTCAATTATTGTTAGGTGATTTTTTTCTGAGAAGAAGTTTCAGGTTCAAAGTAAGGAGAGAAAAATAGTTGATTCAACAAGCCGTGTAAAAAAAACAGTGTATATTGTATGTGAAGGATTTTCCTTATAATGACTTATTTTGATGAGTTCGATTAACTGCCAAAAAACACACCCTATATTGATCGCCACATTTCGAGAACATGACCTTTCCATCAGTAGCGTCCGATTCGGCACGCCCGTTGCACAACCCCCCTGACCCCATCACGATATCCTCATGATTGATGATTTCGCAGGCATAACTCGAGAAATCCTAATCGGCGTTCCAATCTGCGTCTCATAAGCCTCCCATTAGGCGGCCATGGTCCTCCGATCACGGATTCATTACGGCGGGATCAGGGTTCCTCGGTTTCCAGTAATTCGAAATGTACGTGAGCGGATCGGCCGTCGTAAATTGCTCCGAGCCGACTGTGTGATTAAAGCCAGACGTTGTATCGGTTAGATACAGATTTAAGAGGCGACAAATAGCCGTGAAATATCCTTTTTTTGTAGATAGGAGGGATGCTGGTACGTAATGAGAGGTGGAGATGACGTGGGAGAAAAATTCTCCTGTGGGAACTTATTTTGTCGAGGAGACTCGGTCAATCAATGCTTAATTGAATTTTTTTTTTGTTAGAGATCCTTGTTGATCGGATTTTCCACATGGATTTATATAGAAATAATGTTGCAGAAAGTTTTGATGATAGTATTGCTCACATTTGGTGTATTTGGTTGTTATTCAATCAGCAATTCTGGCTATTGCAAAAGTATTCATGCTTCTATTGAATGTTTCGCCACAATAATTATACTATTACCACTGCTCGAAGTTCAGACTTAATTTTTAATTTGTTTTACTGAGATTCTTTCATAATCTTTAAAAAGAGCAACACTATGAAATAATTACGTTCTGCAGAAAAATTCTCGAAAATTTCCAAGGTACATATTTCCAAAAAAATGAAACTTTACTTCAACCCGGAAATCGTCATATTGAAATAATTCTATTATCAGAACTGATATTTTTGAAAATTTCGAAATCCGCTGAGTAACTTCAAGTATTGAAAATTCCAAGTTTTTCAATGTTTAAAAATATTTGCTCTACAATGGTAGATGAGTTACCAATTGGGGTAACATTGCATTTGTTTTTATATCAAATCGATTTATTTGATAACTGTGTAAATGTAGAAGTCGATCAATGAATGTATTCTATTCTATTGGCTTATCCACGTTTTTGCAGAACTCGACCTATTTGAAATCTGAAAATTGAGATTATGATTACTTTCAGTTATACAGGGAATGAAAAAAATTGGAGAAACTTTTTGTTCTGTTTTTTCGTTTCCAATTTTGATGAAGTATTCAATGCTGAATACATTTTTTTTAAATCGTTGCATTTGTCGAAATACTTTTCTAAAAATCGAGAAAAACTGAAGGAAAAAAGAAGTTAGGAGTATTCGGTATTATGTTTGTTATTTCTATTCTAAATATCTTAAGCACAAACCGTTTTCACATTTTTGAAGTCGAAAACTTTGGAAATATAATACATTTCTAGAATTTTGGAAAACTCGCCACAGTGGTGTTCAAAATATTGGGTCAATAATTTTGATCCAAATTAGCCCATAACATTTGTTTTTCTATTTAGAATCAAATTATTTATGATTACGTAGGATTCTGCGAAGGAAAATAATGATAGTGTTCAAACATGTCAATGCACCTGAAATGAATAATTCTTGAGATATTCAGGATTTTTTGATTTTATGTCGTATCTACAGTCAAATTCATAAAATTTGATTCATATCAATAATTATGAAAGAATTAAATAAAAATTCAGTCACTAGCGGATTATTGAAATAATTTATCTTCAATGACCAGATATAGATCATTGGATGAAACAGATTTTATGAATTTGACTCAACGTACGACATGAAATCAGAAAATCCTAAATAACTCAAGAATTATTCGATTTGGGTGCATTGAAATGTGACAACACTATCATTATTTTTTTTGCAAAATCCAACGTAATCATAAAAAAATTTGGTTCTAAATCCAAAAACGAAAATTATGAGTCAATTTTCATCCCAATTTTTGACCCCACATTTGGAACACCCTGTCAAGAGTTTTTCAAAATTATAGAGATTTACAATATTTCTACAGTCTTCGAGTCCAAAAATGTGAGAACGGTTTCTGCTTAAGTTAATTAGAATAGGAATATCAAATATAATACCGAATGCTCTTATATCCCTTTTTTCTTCAGTTTTTTCCAGATATTTTAAAAAGTATTACGATGAATCCAACGGTTTTAATGAAAATATATCTAAAATTAAAACAGAAAAAAAAAATTGAAAAAATTTCTTTCATACTCTGTTCAAATGAAAGTGTTCAGACTTCAAGATTTTTTTAACTCGATAGATAATGTTGAACAATATTATAATCACAATTTTCAGGTTTCGAACTTCCTGTACAAGGTATCCCAAAATGCTTGAGTTTGGATGTTTCTGGTACCTCTGGACTAGATAGGTAAAAACTTTGAAAAGAGTCCTGGGCTCGATTTTCGTGAAAACACCAGTAGTGAAAACTGTTTCACGATATCCTCATTTGTTTTGAAGAAAAAACAAAATGTTGAAATATTTTTCGATTCCGAAAATAAGTCATAACTTTTTCATTTTCGGAAATATCTGAAGAAGATAAAACCTTTCAACAGGTACTTTTTCACTGGGAATGAGACATTATTTTAAATTTTCTTCATCTTTGAATTTTTTTTATGATATAAAATGAAACAGTATTTTTTTCCACGAGAAAAAAAATTGAATATAGTTTCATATTTCCAGTGAAAAAGCGCTTCTAGAGGATTTTAATCGTTTTCAGATAATTTCGTAAATAAAAAAATTATGGCACATTTTCGAAATCGATAATATATCAAAATTAAAAAAAAATGAAGATATCGTGAAAACGGTTTTCACTTATGGTGTTTTTTACGAAAACCGAGCCCTGGACACCTTTCGAAGTTTTTATCTATCTAGTCCAGAAATACGGAAAACAGTCGAAATCAAGCAATTTGGGTTACCCTGTATATCGACTTTACGTTAAGAAATTAAATATTTTTCATTCTGAGATTTCACATGGTTTTTCGTCGCTTCATATGTAAATTGAGATCATTTGTCAATTTGACTTCGAAAAAGCGTATCAGGAACGCTTTGGTGATGTGAATCTAAGAGAGTTTTTTTAGGATTTTTCATTTCGAGATGCGAGTAAATGAGAAAGAAATATAGGGAGACTGCCGAATTAAAATTCCTGATAATAATGAGAGTTTTTTATTACTTCAGCAGTCACAACGAGAACCTCAACCAATTCTGAGACAAATGATGCCAACACAACAAAAATATGATTAGAATTTTTTTTTCACTTTCAAAGCTCCCAAGAATTCAGAGGTTGAAAACAAAATGAACTACCGAATACTTTCGTTCTGCCCACATTATATCTTGATGTGGTACCTCCTAACAATTCATCGCGAAAAACAAAAAAAACTACGGTGCATCCACTCACCTTCAATCAGTCCAACATAAACGTCCTTGATCTCAAAAAAATCAGTATGCGCTCTCAGAAGTGCACTCACACAGCACCAACTCGAGTCACAACGTTTCGTAACTGAACGTGGAAGAGTCAACAACCAACAACTCTTCGCCGAGAGAGTTCAAGTTGAAGTTGACGGTCGAGGAATCACAATGTCCTACAATGGCCTCCGCGAGTCTCGTCTTTCCGCGTTTCTTGCACAACGTCGACCGAAATGAGCACGCAAGAAGACAGGTGTCTTGTCTTATAGCGCCCGTTGTGAGTTGCCCATTGGCCACGAAGAGGAACCCGCGGTTTCCATTGGTTGAGTACCAGAGGTAGATGTCGGTACTCGATTCACTGTTAGGCCGATCAACCTTCTTGCGGTCGTCTTAAGTAGTCCGGAGATTCGGTTTCGAAGTGACATCTTGGGATCTTCGAAAAAGTTACTTAATTTAGCGCGATTCGTCATCGTGCATTGGCAGTACCATCTGGAATATGAGGGACGCAGGTCTCAACAAGAATTTGGTTTAATGGGGTTACTATGCTAACTATTCATCTACAGCTACTCTTGGATCTTCTTTTACTCATCGTGAAAGTAGTCTGAATACTCCAAGATCAAGGGTAAAACTGTAAGAATGGCATTCTGTAGAAACCAAAATCCTCAACAGAGCACTTACTGTACTCACCATTTCTGGAAGATGTAACATAACGCATTGTTGATGTGGTACCATTTGGATCATAAGAACCATCATCATAATAATACAAAAGTGTCAAGTAATAATATTCCGTCATAACCAGAGTGGGTAGTATGATGGTAGCAAAAGAAAACACATCAAGATTTCAACCAGTATTGGTTTTTTCTGCTGCTGAATATTGTTGACCTTTTTGGCACAACAGTGTTCATCTGCCAAAAATTCATGCACGATTGAACTTCCCTAAGATCAATGCCATTGACGGCGTCCTTGGGATTCAAATGAAGTAGTTGGGTAAAGGACAAAAGATCCTATGCGGTCGAAGTTCCCGGAAGGCTGAACGTAGCCACAACGACCCCTGTTCAGAATCTTAATATATAAAACTAAGTCGGCGATATTCTTGGTTACACCATTTATAACTCAGGATTGGATGAACTGTTCGTTATGAAAGATTTTTTTTGGGTTTTTTCACGGCAGGGTTAACATAAAATACCATGAAACCCTGAAAATTTTGATGAAATGAAAAAAAAAAAATAAGAAATAATTTTCTATTTTGCGAATAACGCCAGTAGGTGTCGCTACGGTTAATAGCGTTTTCGTGAAAGTATTATATTTGATATTAATTCGGTGAACCACATTTTCTTATAATATTAACGCATCTGGGTCCATGTGTTATTACATCTATCTTTCTTCCGAACACTACGGAAAATTTTATGATGAACAAATCCTCATTCTACTATTTTCGGCAATGTAAACAATTACTGCCTATACGTGCCGATTCACAATGGACAATCAGTAGTCTGCCCTATTTATTCTCGTAACTAAAAATGTTGTTCATCACAAGGTAGTACAATGAAGGAAATGTAAAATATAAAAAAAAGTTACCTCTTAAATAAAGAAAATTCTTCTGATGTATGAATAACAATATAAAGGGTGATTGATTATATTTAACTCAATAGCTATACCAGTTAATATTGGTCGTACGAACACGTTTGAATGGGCAAATTTGAAGTATTTTTCATGGGCATTCATAATTCAGTACTAAGAAATTCATAAAGGTATCGAAAACCAGGAAATTTGTTGTGAACTATTGTTTTTTTTAATGGTACACTCGTTCTCGAAAATATAGATATGTAGTTTCTTCTGAATCTAAGGCAGCTGTGGAATGCCACACGATAACGATGCGATTTCTTTATATCAAATTAAACTTAGATAAAAAATCAACTAATATTCATTTGATTTATATTTAATATTATGTTTTTCTCTAATCTGACATTAATCTCTTTAATATATTGAGGGGAGGGGCCATCTTCATCCCTATAAAAATAGTTCCAAGGAGGTTGAGTAGGGAGTATCAGGAGGCCATAGAATAGAACTTCGATATAAACAGTATTCTCGAGTGGCCTTAGATTAAGACGAGAAAACCTATATTTTTCTAACACTGCCGAAATTAACCTCAATAAAGTTTTTATATGTGAAATCAGAAGAAAGAGCTCTACCGATCAAAACAATAAAATATAGGGTGTACCATTTAAAAAACAATAATTCACAACAAATGTTCAGGTTTTCGATGCCTTTATGAATTCCTTAGTACTAAATTCTGAATGCCCATGAAAAATACTTCAAATTTGCCCATTCGAAACGTTTTTGTACGACTAACAGTATCTGAGATAGCTATTGAGTAAAATATAAACAATCACCCTGTACAGGGTATCCCAAATTGCTTGATTTTATGATTTTGACTGTTTCAGGTACTTCTGGACTAGATAGATGAAAACTTGAACTGAAAGGTGTCCTGGTCTCGATTATCGTGGCAAACACCATGAGTGAAAACCGTCTCACGATATTTTAATTTTTTTCTTTTAATTTTGACATATCGATTTTTGAAATGTGCCATAACTTTTTTATTTACGAAAATATCTGAAAACGATTGAACCTTTCTAGAAACGCTTTCTAACCGAATATAAGAAACTATATTAATTCTTTCTTCTCGTGGAAAAAAACACTTTTTCATTTCAGATACGAACGCATTGTTTTTCATCTTATATAATGAAAAAAATTCAAAGGTATAAAAAATTTTAAATAATGTTTTATTTCCCAGTGAAATAGTGCTTTTTGAAAGTTTTTATCTTTTTCAGATATTCCCGAAAATGAAAAAGTTATAGAACATCTTGGAACTGAAAAAAGATTCGAAATTTTGTTATATCTTCAAAACAAACAAAGATATCGTGAAACGGTTTTCACTACTGGTGTTTTCACGGAAATCGAGCCCAGGACTCCCTTCAACGTTTTTACCTATCTAGTCCAGAAGTACCTGAAACAGTCAAAATCAAGCAATTTAGGATACCCTGTACATATGTAGTTTTTCAGTTGGAATCCAATTTTTCGGAATTTTTTTCAAATTCCATGTGGTTCTCGAAATATTTGAAAAAAATTCATCAGTAGCACAAATTTGGCAGATCAAGAATTTTTTCTAAAACGCAGCTTCACACAGATCAAGCTCGGACCCCGTTGAAACCTCCGTTCGATACCATGAAATCTCGCTTTTAACTCGGACCGTCCCACCCAGACGAGATTAGTCAAACATTCGGGTCGACGCGATCCGTACCCGTCCCAAATTCCGCTTTTCTTGCCCCGGAGAATCCAACAGGTTGTTCGCCTGCGAGCCTCAAATTACGACCTTTCTCCCGAGATGATTCACCAGTTGACATAATCGATCACCGGGGAGTCGCTCTCCAAACTCCCGTCTGCGTAATCGAATTCCGCTGTCCGAGACTGGATTATTCGCGGCTAGATGCTGATTCCTCTCATCGTGATCTAATGAATCGAGACTTTGGTTTAATTGGAGCTCGCTGGTGAGATTTGGAGGTTTCTCGATGCCGCCCACTTTTTTTTTGTTGGTCTTTGAATTAGAGATTTACGATCGGATCTAGACATAGAGTGGGCTAAGAATGCTTGCTGGTTCGGGAGAATAATATTTATATTCATTTGATTCGGAGAGCTAAAATAATACAATACATATTGAAACAAAAAAGGTACCTAGCTGAGGTTGGTGCAACACAGGAAAACCATACAGGTCTCCAGTATGATTAAATGAAGAAAGGGAAAAAACACCAGAAAAAAAACTCTGACCTCACCAGTGTTAGAAAAAATTTACTGAAAACATCATATCAGAGGATCTTGGAGGACATCTACGTGATCACAAGAACATCTTCATGTAGTTCTTCTATGGGCAGCAGAGAAAAACAGACTCATCATCAATCTACCCGAAATTCTAGATCTGAAAAAAAAGACAAAAGCAGAAAAAAATAGTTATTCATAATCAATAAAATGGTTTTTGAATTAACCACCCATTGCAGAAATTCTTTCTTCATAAAGTAGTTATGACAGAAATGTCACAATGTTTGAAAGAAATGAAAAGAGCCAATCATTTCTTCTCTTTGATTTGCTAAACATAAGAAAACTTATAACACAACAAACTAAACCGTAATTTGGTCTGATTGACAAATCAATGAGTACATAACTTTCGATTGTTCTTCTTCACGAAAAAGTTCCTCTATTGCCATGTGGGTTTCTTAGAAGATCTCAACACCATGTTCAGTGGCTAATTTCGGAACGTAATCACTCTTGTCCTTCGAATTAATAATAATAATAATAATAATAATAATATCATTTATTTCAGAAATCCTGCATACATGTATGATATACCTATATACAATCAGAATGAAATATTCGTCAAGATAACAAAAAGTGAAAAAGTGATTGCTCAAATAATATTACAGATTTGAATCCAAAAATTCTTGAACTGTATATGGCTCAAGTTCCATCAGAAGCCCATGTATTTCTTTCTTGAAAAGTCGTTGGTTGTTGATTCTTCTTATTCTTGATGGCAGCTTATTGAAAAGTTTCATACATGAATACTTAGCTCCTTTTTCTGTGAGGGATAGCCTATGCACAGGATACATATAGTGACAGTCTCGGACATTGTAAGAGTGAGATGCTAAGTTCATTCTAAAATATTCCTTATTTTTCGCAAGGAACATTAAACATTCTTCGATGTAGAGTGCTGATGTAGTTAACACATTCATTTGTTTGAAGTGACCTCTGCAAGATGTTCTGAAACCTAATCTTTTGATTATTCTAATTGCTCTCTTCTGACTTAGAAAAATTGTTGCTGCTGACTTTGCACTCCCATAAAAAACTAGACCATATCTCACCAATGATTCAAAATTAGAAAAGTAAACAGTTTTCAGGCCATTTTCATTCAAATAACTGGATAAAACTCTCAAGGTATAACATACAGAACTCAGTTTCTTATTCAACTTAAATATATGACTTTCCCATGATAATACATCATCAACAATCAATCCCAAGAGCTTTGTTTCTGAACTTAAACTAATTTCCGAGTCATTTAACTTTACCATGTTTATATTTGTTGGGTTAATTCTATTGGTATGAAACATAACACAATTTGTTTTGCTCTCATTTAATACTAAGCCCTCATTAGTAATCCAATCAGATATTGCATTGAAAGTTCTATTTAAATAATCTAGTAAAGCTTGCAAATTCTCTGCTGTAATGAGGAAATTCTTATCATCAGCATAATTCCTGCAATATTCAAATTTAAATTTTCAGCGTTGCTCTCTGATCGTGAGGGTTCTTTCGAAGCAGGTACGACCATCCAAGTGATGATTTTTCGGAACTTCAGATGTTTGAAGACCTCTACAGGACCCTCATGAAAGGAAATCATCTCCCATAGATAAACCAAACATCTCATAACTCAAGAAAATCGAATCTTTTTCAGAACCAAAAATTTCGACATATTTCGAGAATTGTCAAAATGACAATAATATGAGAGGCATAAGAAAGACATTCGAACCCAGACTGAAACCCTGTACAGGTTCGGGTATTTCTAGACTAGATAGGTAAAAATTTCGAAAGGTGTCATGGACTCGATTTTGGTGAAAATACCATTTTAATTTGATTTTATACTAGCTAACTAAGCAGACTTTGTACTGCCTGAATCGATAAATAAAAAAGCAACTTTAATATTATAATAAACTATTTTGGTATAATACATTGAAAGTGGACATAAAATTGTCCTGTACAATATGTCTTGCGCCAAACGATGTCGTCTGGAAGCTGTTATATTTTTGAATGATGGCCAAGAAGTGTTTAGAATCATTTACTATCCCAGAAACTAAAGAGCGTAAGGGATCTGGTGGTGGGACCAATTGTGGCAATTGGCAATTAAATAAGCTATCTGACCCGGCAAACTTTGTTTCGCCTTAGAGATGAATAAAGTTTTTTTTTTAAAAGAAATATATTAGGTGCAATAAAAAAAAATACAAAAGTACAAAATCTGTATACAAAAAATTTAATTGCATCGAAGTAGGTATGTATGTACAAACATATGTAAAATTGTTGATACTTGTACTACAATTTTTTAATCGTGAGAGATAGAGGAAAATGAATGACACGTTACGGTGGTCTTCATCAGAGAAAACTAATGATATCATCGATCATTTCGAGTTATAGGTTAAAATTGAAATGTCGGCGATTTAATTTTTGGCCATTATAATTAGCTGTTTCTGCTAGGATGTTGAAATGAAAACATTATACAGGCACTTTTTTCATAGCAATCCAGAAGCGTACTTTGTTTTTTTCCAAGAGGTTTCCTTGCTCTGACATACAACATAAGGTTGTGTTTTTTCTCATGGAAACAATAGTTTGAAATAGCTTAGGAAGAACCGCCATTTTTTTCCCGTTTCAGAAATATATCATACATCATACATCGGCCTCCGATTCATTCAGATATCATGAAAAATATAGTTTGTATGTGAATTTTGAATTATTGAATATGAAGTAGGTTGAATCACAGAATAATGTGTTTCTTCGCATGTTATCATTATTATTTTGCGATTGAATACTTGATTCAATTCTTCGTGGTTTGATCTCTGTTCAGAACAACTGTCAATTAGAAGTCGTTATTGCCGCTAAAATAAACCATTTTGAAATATCATAGCTGTATTTTGGCGTTGAAACTAGGTTCAAAATTATTTTGAAATATTTTCTGTGTGACGTCACTAGTTCAAAGATCGCCAAACAGCATATTTTTGGAAGCTTGACGTCGTCTTCGTAATGAAAATGAAAATCAGCACAGAACTATGACAAAATTGCCAAAATCTGTTTTCAATTATCACGAAATATTTTCAAACATACAAGCTCATATTTCTCGTAGTTTTCGAACATTTCCATATTGCCGGCAATAATGACTTCGAATTCTAATAGTTGACAGTTGTTCTGAACAGAGATCAAACCATATTATTCTGTGAAATACTCAATGAGTACAATTTCAAATAGAAACTATACTTTTCATGATATCTGAACGAATCTGAGGGCGGTGTATAATATATTCCTGAACCGGGAACAAATGGTGATACTTTCTAAGCCAATTCAAACTATTGTTTCCATAAAAAAAACACAACTTTATGTTATAGCTCAGCAAGGAAACCTCTTGGATAAAAACAAAGTTCGCTACTTAATTGCTATGAAAAAAGGGCCTGTATAATGTTTTCATTCCAATATCCTGGCACAAACAAAAAGGGAGATAATTGCCAAAGTTGAATTCGCCCAAATTTCAATTTTGGCCAATAACTCGAAAACAGAAGAAGATAGAGGAATGCAGTATATGGCATTATTAGTTTCTCTGAAAAAGACCATCGTAACGTGTCATTCATTTTCCTCTATCTCTCACGGTTAAAAAAGTTGTAGTTCAAGTATCAAATTTTGCCCACCTGTACATAAAAACCTATTTGAATTCATTCACACTTCAATGAGAGACCCATCAATAAGGATACCTGCAACCAAAGTTCTGCGAAGATAAAATGAAAGAAAAAAAAAGAAGAGAAAGTGAAAGAAAAAAAAAAAGATTTATTATATTCTTAATGTATCTTTGCTTAAGTTTCCTTCTGCTTAAGTTTATTGCTGGGCGTAAGTACCGCTGTCGTTCCCAAGACATTTCTTTCGGACGGTCCTCCTCAATTGACCCTTGACACCAAGTTTCTTCGCGTCTCTCCCATTGTTTCAGTGAACTTCGTCCATACGAAGACGACCACGCCATACCGTTAACTAATTCTCTTTCGGACTAACATGCGTGGACTGCTGGCATCTCTTCGGACCGGCAACGGTATTTTTACGGCCTCGAAAAATGCGCGTTTGGTCGAGATCCCGGACAATGGAGATGTTTTTCTGTTGGTACTCTTACGTGTTACGAACAATCGCCAATCGCGTTCCTAATCGGAATCAATTATTGATAATTGTTGAAAGTTTGGTTCGTTTCTCGATTGGATGAAGATTAGAAGCTTTGGAAGATTGCAGTATAAGATTCGTGTGATATGGACACTTCATAATGTGTTTGAAGTTGGACGGCACTTTCAGATTTTCGAAAATTTGATTGTTGTTCTAGGTTTTTGCTGCTTTATGCCGTTGACATTCTTTTTCAATTCAATGGGTTAGGGATATGTACTTAAATTGCAAAAAAAATATAGTTTCAATGAGATTTTGTGATGAAAATTCATATTAATATGATTTCAAGTTGCAGGAAATAAAATTTATTTTAGCCTGTAAACTTGAGTTAAATAACGAAACTTTATTCCCAGACAATTCAAGCATCAATAACAGCTTGACATCTTCTTTGCATACTACACACGAGGCTGTTGAACATTTCTTCAGGAATTTGGTTCCATAAACGGGGCAGAAGCTCTCTCAGATCATTTAAGGATTCTGGGGTAGGTTGATGATTATCTAATCATCTTTGGAGCATATCCCATGAATGTTCTATGCAATTCGATTCTTGTGAGTGCGGAGGTATTGGTGAATGTGGAATACCAAGCTCCTTGGGCGCATTCTCAACTATGGCTGCACGGTGTGGTCTCGCCTTATCGTCTAGAATTTGAAGAGTTTCACCAATAGCAGCGTGAAAATTTGGCAAAAACATTGTCAATTACATGCTCCCTATAGTGTGAGGCTGTCTTATTCCCAGGACGAATGTGTAGATCTGTGCGGCCGTTGAAAAATATCCCGGCCATACCATAACACTACCCTCTCGGAATGGATGTACTTCTTGGACATCGCGACGATTACGGGGTTATGGGATTGTCCATATCGTTATTCTTCGAGAATCTGAAAATCGTCCATATATGGATTCATCAGTGAAAATGACACTACGCCTTTGATCGTTCCAATTGATATATATGTTGCCTTGCTCATTCAAGTCTTTGACGCTTATGGTTACGTGTAAATGGAACTCCTCTTAATGGACGTCTAGAACCTAGATTCACCTCTCTCAAATGTCGTTTGATGGTTTAGATGGAAACTAGGACCCCATCTGCATTTTGAAGAGTTTTCCATAGCATTCTATAAGTAGACGTAGGCTTTCTTCTCCCCGAAACAGTGATGAAACAATCCTGAGCAAGCGTTGTTTTTCGTCACCCACCAAGCCTTGGTCTCTCCAACATGGAACCTGTCTCCCTGAACCTATTTCAAAGTCGAAATATCACACTTTGGCTGACTTGGAGCCTTTCCGCTACAACAACCTGAGTTAGGCCACCCTGTAGCATTCAGATAGCCTTATTAGCCTCAGCGTTTGTTAATCTACGTCTTGGCATTTCAGAAAACTCGTTTCAAATCGAAGCCGTTGATAAACTGACTCCATTTCAAAATAAGAACATTCATGAAGCATATGCAAAGAACCAAACTTCAGAAAAAAGGCGACCACATTGACAAAATGTCTCATACTGATTTTTATTGGATCGATTCAAGTTGTTATTGAGTTTTAAATGATTTTACAGCGATTTTCTCGAAGATTACAGAGTTTTCAAAATGATTGAATACAATATCTATATTTCGAAAACCGAAAAAATGTGACAGCCCAAGACTTTCCAAAAAATTGGATTCCAATGGCTTAAAAAAATTTTGCATCACATATACTTAGTTGTGCCGTTCGAAGTTTTTCGAAAGACTGTCTATTTTCCCGAAAAAATCAAAATTAAAAGAAAATATAACCCAGAAATCTCGTTTTTTCTCCTTACGAATGAATAAAAAAATGTATGCTATTGGTGCTATCTTGTGCTATGAATATTTTCTCGAAAAATTATTCATATTTTTCAGCAAATTACGGAAATGAAAACACGTCAGCACAGCAGTTTTCTTTTATTTCTGATGAAATTTGTTTTATATGATTGTTCCAACTTGTGCCAGTCAGATTTCTAGAGAAATCAACAGGTTTTTCCTCATATGGAGAAAATAAAAAAATGTTTCAAGCACTTTTGGATTTCATTTTTAGTGTGCTGAATTGGTCCAAGGTTTGTGCTGCTTTTTCTCTTATTCCATGAGATTCCATAAGGTCCTTTGAATATTTTACAAAAAGTGTTGAACGAACATCAGATTCGTACAACACATTTTGCGCAATATCTTGAGAACCATGTGTTATGAGAAAAACTTCCAACGTTATGTAGTGTTCGTGATAATTCACTGTCTCAAGTTGAGAGTACAAATTAAATGATCGAATAGTACTAATTATGAAAAAGAAAATTCTTTGCCTTTACGGAGGCCTCATCGAGAATATTTTTGAAAAATAGATTAATTCAAAATAGTAATCATCGAAATGAATACCATTTTCAATTCCCAGGCTCAGAGACAAAATCTAATATCATTTCTCCAACCTCATGATGAAAGATCTCTGAGCCTGGAAATTGAAAATGGTATTTATTTCGATGATTTTCGATAGCGTGTTGGAATTGCCTTTTGCAACAGACGATATTTTCTCTGTTACAGTCAAGTTTTGTGAAACACTCTTGAAATTCAAATAGAAATTCAGATTAGTGACTTTTGTATTGTATCTTGGCAGTTGTTACTTATGAAATTTGACATTGAATTGATTCGATTTAAAAATTGATAGGATCTGAGGTCAGTACTGACAACCATGAAACGAAAAATTCAACTGAAAACAATGCTTTAATGAGTTCATTCCAGCACTACTTTCAGTACTGTAATGAACTCATTACGATATTGAAATAGAAATAGTATATTCTAAAACAAGTTGCAGAATGAGCTCCTATTCCAACACGAATGCGAAATTCGAAAACGAGCGACGAAGGAGCGAGTTTTCGAAAGCATGAGTGTTGGAATTGCCTTCTGCAACGAGTATTAGACGATATTTTCTCTATTTCAGTCAAGTTTCGTGCAATACTCTCGAAATTCAATAAAAATTCAGATTAGTGACTTTTGTATTGTACCTTGGCAGTTGGTGTGACTTATGAAATTTGACAGATCACGGAATTAGAATTGATTTGATTCGAAAATTGATGGGATCGGAAATCAGTACTGACAACCACAAAACGAAAAAAATAACTGAAAACAATGCTGTAATGAGTTTCATTACAGCACTACTTTCAGTACTGTAATGAACTCATTACGATAGTGAAATAGAGAAAAAAAATTATCATATTTTGACATTTTGTATTAAACCTATAACAGCTAGAATGTGATGGCTATTTTGAATTGAAATATTTGGAATTTTCCAAGTCTCATACCTTGCAACAGATCAACTTTTCCAAATTCTCCTCTCAGAATGTCAAATTTAGTGCATCTTGTACACGAATAGAGGACCATTTTTCCGATCAATCTTAAGTTCCTGAAAGTGACTTATCCTATCTAATTATTTTCGGTTCTCCCCTGGATTAGACCGTCTGATTGTCGTTGTGACAGCGTTGACGAACGCTCTAACAGAACTTCGAGAAAGTAAGATGTTTTCACTCATTCTCTGAAATCCTGACGTCCTTCTAGAATGGTCTTCGGTCCACGAAAACTTGCTCCTTTTTCTCGATCCTTCTTCTTCAAATCGCTTATGACTGCTGCCACGATTGGCACCGTTAGTCAAACCAGCTCACGCGTAAACTGTGCGCCTGGCCGGCATCTCATGCACAGAGTGTTCGCAAGGTCGTTTAGTCAACGACCGCGTTTAACTCACTTCCTTGAACTTGGAAATCTGCATGGGTAAACTTAGCAGAGGTGGCCGTGACCGATAACAGCCCTGTGTCTTGTCCTGTTATCCTGTTATCGCGAAGAGCAGAGCGGCCACCGTTGCTGTGTACAAACAGATTACAGAGGATGGACTAATTGGCTATGGGCCCACACGCTGATAGATACGAGATACCCATAATTAACGTGCGAAGAAGATTGGGTTTCGGACAACAAACAGATGAAAAAATCGATTATCCGGTGAATCCCCCAAAAAAAAGCTATAATGACATTTGAAGTGAACTCTATGATAGTATATTCTAAAACAAGTTGCAGAATGAGTTCCTGTTCCGAAAACGAGCGACGAAGGAGCGAGTTTTCGAAAGCATGAGTGTTGGAATAGCCGTCTGCAACGAGTATCAGACGTTTTTTCTCTATTTCAGTCAAGTTTTGTGGAATATTCTCGAAATTCAAATAAAATTCAGATTAGTGACTTTTGTATCGTATCTTGGCAGTTGGTGAAGATGAAGAAAATCCTTATGGAAACATAGGAATGTGAATGTTGAATTCGAATGAGCTCCGAGTCTAGTAGAACAGTTGCGATTCGATAACCAATAAAGGACTGGACTGTTGGAATGGCAAGTCTCGGCTGTCGCGAATTGCAATGCACATTAGTCGCATCCGAACGTCAGCTACACGGTTTGAAAATCAATTAGATTCGCACAAAATGTTTACGGTTAAAGAGAAAATTCAAATCATAAAATGGTACTTCGGTGGTCAATCTATTGCGGAGACAATAAATTCTTTCAGTGTTGCCTCTGGAGATAGGCCGATACCTTCACGTTCGGCTCTCCAACTTTGTGCCAAAATAGCAGGTATGCCTAATCTTCTCAAAGAAATTAGATTTTCTCTTTATGAAATAGATTTGGCTACTGTTTGGCATAACATGGTTGATTATTTGAATTCTTAATTTGAATTTGATGATCTTCAACTTCGCATGTTATAAAAGTTAATAGTTAATAGTTTAAAAGGGGTTACAGTCCACTGCGACCTGATGGTCTATTGTGCCCCCTATTCTCAGCAAGTGCTTTCTGAGGCGACAATGCCTTGTAAGAAAGCCACTGAGGAAGTGTAGTTGGTTCTTACTGAGATCCAAATATTTTTTGGATCTTGCAGTTTCAAATTCCGAAGGAACTTTGGGAGATTCTGCCAGAGTGTTTCTCTTTCAGTTTTCTCCTTCTCCAGAAACTCCTTCTTATAAGTACATTTTGCTATACCACAGAAAGATTCTGGGCCAGTGAGTGGTTTCCGAGCACCCTCTCTGGCAATTTCGCATGTTTCAGAATTTGTTTTCGTTTTCCCTTTTTATTTATTTTGGTTTTCTAATTTCTTCGTATGATTTTTATTGAAAGAAAAATACTTTCAACAAACAGTATAAGTAAAAATTCAACGCTAATGCTCAAAGTGCTCGTCATTAGATTGCATACAGCGATAAAATCGTTCTTCAAAATTATTTCGTACATGCTGTAGCACAATTCGTGCTCTAAGGTCGTCTAAATCTGAAACTATGGTTTTGTGAACTTGTGATTTAAAGTGGCCCCATAGAAAAAAAATCTAAAAGTGAGAAAATTTAAAATTTGTGGTGGATCTTCAATGATAGTGTTTGTTGAAATATTTTTTAGTCAATAGAAATTAAACGCTCGATTAGAGTATCTCGGTTTCTTTTAGTTTCATCCTTACCATAATTTCATAAAAAACACATTGTGACTTCGTGAATATCCACTTTATAAGAACACAAACTACAGGTTCATACAAATTTGTATCCATGTATTTCTGCTGAAAAACTATCCACTTTCCCTATTGGAATTCCTGATGGGGTTGCAACCTCTCCAGGGGGTTGCTAGTAGAAACAAGCTTTGTATCCCATATCATCAGAAATCAACCATTCTGAGTGTTTTAAAAAATTCCGGAGACCTATTCTCGAAATCATTTTCAACTTCACGCATACGCATTTTTACGAATGGCGATTTGCGTTTCAAAAGCGGCACTACTGTGAGCTCAAATTTCGGGCTATGAGGACAATATAGGTAAATATCGGTGAAATTCAACAGCTTACTTTCAAATTCAATGTCAATGATATCATTTGAACTGTCAAATATTTGCGAGATTTCAAAACCACTAGCAGTGAAATACGAACGGTTTTAAGCACAGAACATGTAAAATGTAAGTCGTATGTTATGCGGACGGTAAAAAATACAGATTCGTCTGTCATTCTCGAAGGTAATAGATGCGAACGATGGCATAAATTGCGAATGGTCAAGAATAGCTCCCAGATTCGTTGTTGAGTTATTGATGGTGGACACTTTTTATTTTTCAAGGATTATTAAGATATGAAGAGTTTCATAATGATGAAAGATAAACGTTGAATTTCGCAGGTTCATTGCCTAAATGGATGACCGCTCTGGATGGGATTTGCGACCAATAGCGCAAAAGCTGTCTCTGGAATATTTTTTTAGCAGAGTCCGGTTTACCGCCCGCAAGATGATAAACCGCAGCACGACAATGAACCGATAAAAGGCGTGTAATGTTCGAATCGACGTTTCGGTGAATCATTATTTTTTCAATTACGTAGCTTCATGGCGTTTTCGGCTGGCATACGTGCCTTACGCCACTTTAATAACCGGCCTAATGGGGCCATCAATATGCCGGCCTCGAGGCTTCTTCGGCTAGATTAAATTTGGTTGTTGCGAAAACTGGAGTGATTTTTATCGTGGAGGATGCTCAAGGTCGTGGATGAGGTGTATGCGATCGTTACTCCTCGACCACACTGAAGAAGGAGCTTCCAATTATCAATGTGATGAGCTGCTGGATTTCACTCTCAGTCTTTGAAAAAGGAACAGCTGAAACAAATTTAAATAATGAAAATATGTTGGCTCCAACGGCTTGAACTAATTTGTCAGGAGATAATCATATATATTCTTATGGAAAAGAGAGCTAAAATAATACAATAAATGATGAAACAAAAGTACCTAAGCTGAGGTAAAAAAAGAACGAGGTTCATAACATTCTTCGTATGATACTATAGAATCATACGATACTATACAGCCAGAGGAAAGAACCTCAGCCAAAAACCTGTCTCCCGTAAAAAAATAACATAAAATATTAAATATCAGGAAAATCTTGACAGACATCAGTGTGATCATCTTCATGTTATCCGTCGATGGGCTCGGATAAACAGATTCTTCCCAAAACGACTCGCAATTCTTAATCTGAAATGGAAAAAGACAAAAGGAGGAAAGAAGCCGATTATTCAGAATGAATTAAATGCATTTGCTACTTTAAAAACATAAACATTTAGATTTCTTGGCCAAATAATGTTCGGAGTTTTATAAATATTTATGACAGAAATGTCACAAAATTTAAAAGAAATGAAAAAAACTCCATCAATTTCCCTTTCCGAATCTGTTGAAAAATTACGAACTGATAATCTTTCAACATAACAAGCTAAACTCGTAAAAAATCAATTGATACATAACCTTTCAACTGTCCTCTTTCACGAGGATTTTTTTCTGTTGCCGTGTGGGTTTCTTGCAGAAGAATCACTTCGATACCATGTTCATCAGCCAATTCGGAGACTTAATCACACTTGTCCTTCGAAATTCCTTCGATATTCAAATTCAGAATCCACAAATTCTTGCTCTCTGGTCGTGAGGGTTTTTCAAACCGGATACGACCTTTCAGGTGATGATTTTTCGGCACTTCAGATGTTTGAAGACCGATACGGGACCCCAATTAAAGGCAATCATCTCCCATAGATAAATCAAACATGTTATAACACAAGAAAACAGAATATTTTTCAGTATTAAAAACTACGACATATTCCGAGAATTGTCATTCTGACAATTGAAATTATCTGAGAAGGAGTTTATTCTTCTGTTGATATTGTTGCCCCCTTCGTCTCAACAGCATACATGTGCCAGAAATTGATGCTCATCTGTTTTTTTCCAAGAAGAAAAAAAACACAACTTCTTGCTTTAGTTCAGCAAAGAAACCTCTTGGGGAAAACCCAGTATGCTACTAGATTACGCTGAAAAAAGTGTCTGTTTTCATTTCAACATCCTAGTACAAACAGAATCGAAGATAATGACCAAAGGTGAAATCCCTTAAAATTTCAATTTTGTCATTTAACTCCAAAACAAAAAAGATAGGGGAATGCAGTTGATGGCAGTATCAGTTTTTCTAAAAAAGACGACCGTAATGTGTCATTGATGTACCTTTATCTCTTTCGATTAAAAAGTTGTAGTTCAGGTATCATAAATTTTGCCCACCCTGTACAGTAATTCATTGATGATTCCATGGTAGCTGAGGATCGATGGAAACAATGCCTTGTATACATTTCATGAGTCCCCTGTTGTAGAAAGGGTTGTATCCCTGAGGATATTTTATTTCAACGCATTGTGCAAATTTGGTGATTTGTGCAAATAAAGTCCCTCCCTGTGTTTGACACTACAATGGTTCTGGAAATGTTGCTATTGGGGTCGAGCTTATTTGACAAGCAACAAACTGTTTGATCAACGAATATCTTACCGAACTCATCGTGCCCTCAAGGATTGGCAAAACTCCAGAAAAGGTTTGCTTAATGAATTTTGATAGTTAGTTTTATATTAAGTGAGTGCAATATGTACTTTTTTATTTTTTGAACTATAGTTTCAAATTAGAGCACGAATTGTAACAGAATGTCGTAAAATGTTACAGCATGTACGAAATAATTTTGAAGAACGATTGTATCGCTCTATGCAATCTAATGACGAGCACTTTGAGCATTTGCATTGAATTTTTACTAATACTGTTCGTTGAAAATATTTGTTTTTCAATATAAATTATAAGATCGATTAGAACATCTCTGTTTCATTCAGTTTCATCAGTACCATAATTCCAAAAAACACAACCTGTAACTTTGTTAATATCCACTTTATAAAAACACAAACTTCAGGTTCTACAAATTTGAATCAATGCATACATTTGTGCTACAAAACTACTCACTTTCCCTATTCAAATTCCTGATAGGGTTGCAACCCTCTTCATAGGTTTGTTATTAGAAGCAAGCTTTGTATCCCAAATTATGTGTTCCTGTTATTAAAAAACGACCTGTCTGAATGTTTTCACCAATTCAGATTAGTTGTTGAGGGTGAACACTTTTAAATGAGGCACTCTGTATGTGATATTTTGTAATGATAATAATAATAATGTGTGATCCAAGATTTTATTCAGAATAGGTTAGTTGATATTGTAGTTTTAAATTTAAACCTACGGCACTGGAATCGAGTGGAACATTCAGAGGGTTTATCAGACGGTTCGAAGCACTTGACGCTAGACGCTAGATTTCTTGAGTGTTATCAGGTGTCTATTCGAAAAGTTGAGATTCATGAGAAACTATTAACTTACTAGGTCTAGCGGGGAAAAGACTTCAGGGGGTACTTTGAGAAAAATAGGGACAGTCGATTAGATGATTCTGGGAGTCGATCAGAGAACGAGTAGAGGGTCGGTCAGAAAGTGGAGAATTAATTAGACGCGATTCAAAAGAACCGATTAGACGAATTTTTCGATGAAATGATTAGACGGACACTAGTCGGACAAGTTAGAAGTTAGATGAAATCTTGGGACGTGATTCTTAGACTTAGCGGAATAGTCGAAAGCTAGTTCAGAGGTAGTTGAACAAGATTTATAAGACTAAAATATTGTTGTCAGTGTTTTTATTTCTATTCATCTACTCATTGAACATTTTATTGAAATATCTGGTGCCTAGTATTTCCTGGACACAGTAAAATTCCTACAATAATAATCCTTTATTTCCTACAGGAAAAAACCCAACTACAGGAAATGAATCTAAACTTAATATAAATGCAAATAGTACATCAATACACAAAAGATAAATAATGAAATGAACAACCGAGCGTTACAATATCAAATGAAAGAAGGTTATAGGTGATCCAAAGCTTGAACACCATATTGTACTGAGAGAAGTACAATATTGCATGACAGAGAAGCAATGTTGACATCACAAACCACAGACATAGGGTTGAAGGTTCGGCACATAAATTCAATCGATGATTGCAAGAGAAGATTGGATCTGGGTGTAGGCAAATGAAACAGCTCTTGTGATATTGAATTCTGTCTTCTTACTGCGAGATTAGGCAAAGCTTGTATGTGAGGAGAATCAACTATGTTGTTCAGAACATTATACAAAAATTTCACTGCCAATATTTTTCGTCTAACCTCCAGAGAAGACACAGTAAATCTATTCAACATCAAGCCATAATCGGAGTCTCTCACACCATCCTCCCTCCAAGTGAGATATTTCAAGAGACGCACAAACAGGCACAAACACGTGGATGCATCAGTGAATTATAAGAATTGTGTATGATGAAACTATATATTTTTGAGACAGAAAGCACCAACTGATCGACGTGTGGAATATTGGAATTCTGAAAAAACCACTCTCCTAATTGCCGGTTCGGTCTTCTTACCATTGAACAACCAAGGTTCCCACAGGTCCTGAATATCAACGAGAATAAGTAATCAATTCTTAACAATATTTATTCGACGCAATACAAACTTTGTATACACATAAAAAAATTAAAGCTCTTCATTGGCATCTCTCTTCCTCATTTCTTAGCATTCCCTTTCTTATCTTGTTTAGGGGCCCTGCAAGATCTGCTGCCCACTTCTCGAAGAAATGCTGCCGCATCGTCTGGTTATCTCGGAAGATATTCTCCGATGCTCTTCGACATTCTGGAAGTTTAGCAATCAAGCAGTTGACACCTCAGAATAAATCTAACCTACCTGCGTACCACAGGAAAACCAACGTCCTTCTCTCGTTACTCTCGTTGATCCACAGTTCCATATTGTGCTTCTTCTTCTCTAGGGATTGGCTGTATTGCTCCAGCATTCGAATCCTCTCTTCTCTATCTGCCAGATGGTCTTCTTCGGTCTTAACTGTCCTGAAATGAACAGAAGAGAAAGCAGAGAAGAGTATAAGCAAGCATTCGTTAGGAACTTCTTGCTGTTGTAACCATCGTTTCTTTTGATTATTGTTATTATTGTTTGGTAAGGTTTAATTGGAAAGATTCTTCGAATACCCTTGAGAACAAGGTGTCACTCAACCTCTCATTGAAGATTTCAGGGATTTCAGGCAGATTATAAAATTATCAAATCAGCATATACAGATCAGGAAAATCAGATTTGGAAACATCACAGCTTCTATAGTAAATTCGAACAGGGCAATATTCTAGTGGACCAGTGGCAGAATCAAAACCTCAGAGGGAAGTGATATCGAATGAAATGCTAGGACGACAGATTCGATTGGGTGGGAATGTAGAGCACGACGTATGTCGAATAGAATCAGTTACACTCCAAACGCGGTATGGGTGATTTCATATATGTTGTGAATGGATACAACAATTTTATTTAATTCTGACGCGAGGAATTTATTTGCCTCAATGAATGACACAAATAATTTCCTGTGAAAATTGGTATTCAGGTTCTTTTTCTCTAAAACTGGTTTGAGAATAAAATTGATTCTAGAAAAAGCAAAAATTGAAAAACAAAATACATTCTATGAGAAGAAATTAAAGAACAAAAATTGATTCTATGAAAATGAAAATAGGAAAACAAAAACAAATTCTAAATTATGTGTAATTGACGATCGACAAATCCAAATTGATTGATCAAATAATCCCCCTGGTTGTGCCAAACAGTAGCCAAATCTATTATAAAGAGAAAATCTCATATCTCTGAGAAGATTAGACATACTTGCATTTTCGGCACAAAGTTGGATTATTTTGGACCTTCATTCAATAATATTCGTCGCTCTTTCAATTTCTCGCCCAAACAGCAAAATTTTCAGATATCCTCAAAGAAAAAAATCATTGGGAGATGCATCTGGAGATCTAGGGGGCCATTTGATCTTCCCATTTGTCGAAATGATACGGTCAGAAAAAGTCGTTCTCAGATATTCAGTGACTATTCTCGCTTTATGACATGGACAGCCATCCTGTTGAAACCAGACATCATCGAAATTAATTGCTAGCTGTCGAACTGTCGGAATAATTTGATTTTCTGAAAGCTCCGAATATTTTGAAGCATTTAGATCCCCCTCGATCAAAAATGGGCCTATGATGTAATTCCCCAGTATTCCTGTCCAAACATTAAGTTATTTAGGATACTATAGGTACGCACAGAAATATTCAGGTGCTTATTCTTCCTAGACCAATATAGTGCTACGGATGGGTTATGTTTTTTATTCAAGGAAAACGATGACTCATCAGTGAGTAAGATATTGCTCAGAAATGAACTACTCTCATTCTCTTTTTCCATTATTATTTCACAAAATTTCATTCTTTCGAAATGGTCTTCTGGAAAAATTTCTTGAGAGGTTCGCACCTTATAACAACTATAATCATTTCTTTTCAAATATTCCGAACAGTTCTAGCACCCAAATTCACTTGTTCAGCAATTTCTCTAGAACAAGATGCACTGATTTCAAACGCAGCACACACATTCACTTCATTCGTCAAACGCCTTTCACTGATGGTCTTCAGTGGTCTATCAATCCTGCAATGACGGAATGTTTTGTAAACATCCACATTGCTAGAATTTTTCGATTTCTCTGGAAATAGCCGAACGCGAAGGTATCGGCTTATCTCCAAAAGCTACAATGAAAAAATTTATTGTCTCCGCAATAGATTGACCACCGAAGTACCCTTTTACGATTTGAATTTTGTCTTCAACCGTAAACAATTTGATTTACGCGAATCTTATTTATTTTCAAACCGTCCTAGCTATCACATCTGACGTTCGGATGCGACTAATGTGCATTGCAGAGATCACTCCCTCCTACCGAGATTTGCCATTCCAACAGTCCAGTCCCTTATTTGTTATCGAATCGCAATGAGATTTTGATTATTCCACTGTTCTACTAGACTCGGAGTTCATTCGAATTTAGCATTCATATTCCTAAGATTCCATGAGGATTTTTTTGAATTTATTGTTTTATCTATTCATTCAGTGTGTTAACTGGGTGTGTACTCCATATATGTACCTAATTTGTCATTACGACATCTATTCACACTGCTCTTGCAACAAAAACTCCCTATCTGCTTTGGTTGTAGTGTTGTTTTATGTCTTATGTAACTTTGAATTTATTTTTGCTTTATTATAACTCTGACTTGTGTAAACAATTTATGTAATTGTAAAAACACCAATAAACTCTCTCTCTCTCCTTCTCTCTCTCTCTTTATTTGTATAGACGACCACGTCAACAACACACTGAAATCCTTCAAGAAAAAATGGAGCAACTTACTTTCTCCTCATGTCCAACGGACAAGGACACTGCGGCCTGTAGTAAGGGGAGAGGTCGAAAGGGGGCACGTCAGCCTCCGTCCACCTGGGGCACTTGGTACTCCTCTCCTCAACCTCTTCTTCATCCTCTCTAAAACCCCTGAGTTATTGGCGGTCTCCAAGGACATCTCGGTAATCTTGCTCATCGACATCACAGGAGTCGGAGTGGCGTATTCTTGAGGGCACTCGCAGCCCGGATCTATGTACTTGCTCAAGTATCTCTGCCTCAGCTCGAAAGACCTGGAGTACCTGAGCGGGTCCATCTGGTACCAGAACTTCTTCAGGTTGAACACCTTGTCCTCCTCCGATTTGTCCTTGGCGAGGGCCACCTGCGCGTTCGCCTTGAAGGAGTACTGCAGGAGGTACCAGGGCTTCTCGATCGATTGGACCTTCTTCAGCATGCTCTTCCTTGTGTCTTTCCTGCGGAATTTCGAGAAAAGTTGAGTTTTTTCCGCAATGATCTCAAATCCCGTAAGAATCGTATAGATTAAAAATTGTTATACTTCCGATGTCAAATTATAGCTGAAAGCTTAGATAAAAAAGAACACTGTCTCCGATCAGAAACTACACAGGTAGTAAATAGTTGATAGTTTGAAAGGGGTTATAGCCCACTGCGACCTGGAGGTCTATTGTGCCCCCTGACAAAGCTTTACAGCTCGTCTTCCAGTCCCAGAGATCTTATGAAACTCAATATCTCGGAAGGCTTCAGTGAGGCTAATTCCTCACTCCTACAGGTCTCTTGACCAAAGCATTGTTTCCTTTGGCTTACAATGCCAAAGCATTATGTGACTAGGTCTTCTTCCTCCTCCCCACAGAATCTATACTCGTCAGTGTCCGATATGCCCATTCTCAGCCAGTGCTTTCTGTGGCGACAATGCCCTGTAAGAAAGCCAGTGAGGAGGTGTAGTTGGTTCTTACCGAGATCCAAATATTTTCTGGATGTTGCAGTTTCAAAATTCCGAAGGAACTTTTTGGAGTGATCCAACCCTGGGGGATTCTGCCAGAGTGTTTCTCTTTCAGTTTTCTCCTTCTCCAGAAACTCCTTCTTATATGTGCATTTTGCTATACAACAGAAAGGTTCTAGGCCAGTGAGTGGTTTCCGAGCACCCTCTCTGGCAAGTTCGTTGGTCTTTTCGTTACCTGTGAAGCCCGAATCACCAGGAACCCAGATCAAAGAGACCTTATTTTTCTTGCCTACCTCATTGAGTTTTTTCCAGAATTCCCATGTCGACTTTGAGTCGATGACATAGTGCTTTAATAGCAGCTTGACCATCAGATTGAATATCTTTGTCGCAATTCTGATAGTTTCTCTCTAGATTAATATCTAGACATCTTTCGATTGCTTATATTTCTGCTTGCAGAACACTCACACAGGAGCCCAACTATAGTGGACACTTGGCTTTGGCCCGTGAACCCCAGCGCCAGCTCCCGTGTTGGTTTTAGAACCATCTGTATACCATTTAACAGTATTTTCTTTGAAATTTTGGTCGGTGTTTTCCCGCTCCCTTTCCCTTTTTTTTGCATAGCATCGTACTGAAGTTTTTCTCAGTACTTACTTTCTTAACCATTACATCACTAGGAAGGTTCGCAAATGAGATGTAGTTACTCAGAGAGCACCAGACTCTCTGACACCTAATTCTCTCATTAACTGCGCCTTCTCTAGATATTCTGAGGATGGCTTCATGAGCCATCCTGTCAATCACCAGATGTAGAGGTGTGAAATCTATTATGATCTCAAGTGCTCTGGTTCTGCACGTTCTCATGGATACAGGTAAGTCTGCTATCGCCCCTATTTAACCGTTTCAGTTAGAGAAATAGCTGGTGCTCTCAGTTATTGAAGCATCAAAAATAAGCAGCGTACAAAATGGCGGTGAACATCTTGCCGGACAGTGTTTCTTGGGAATGTGGGACCCCTATTTCAATAACACCTGAAGGAACTCATGGTCGTTTTTGGGATCTGATATACAACCCTTAAGATTGTCGATAGAACAACTCACGCTGACTTCACGATGCTCCTGGACGAAGACTCCTTGATCACGATCTCAGTCTCCTTGCTGGAGTTAGCAAAGTACATATCCTCCCTCAGCCTTCTGACCACCTCCCATTCAGTCTTCGTCAGAGGCCACGAGTTGTCCACCACGTAAAACTCCAGGCTGTACACCATAGGCTCGAACTCTGACGTTGACGCCATCTCAACGTTGGGGTCTTTTCCCTAGGACGATGAGAAACTACATTACTCATTCATGATCGACTCTTGGAACAGAGATCGGAGAAATAAGAAGGAAAATAAATGTTATACACAGCGCAAAAAAATCAACGCACATTCTGGAAATCTCATTTTTAATGAAAGTTAACTCCACATTGACTTTACAACTTATTTTTTATGTTCTCTCAAGAAGGTTTTGAACGAAACAAGACACATTAAATGGAAGAAAAATTCAGGATTTCACCGACTCTTATGTAAAAGAAGAGAAATGAACAAATTTCAAAATACTGAAATGCTGATAAGTGATTCAATACATGGTATTTCCACTCCTTGCGTTAATGACAGCTCGGCAACGACGGTTCATGCTCAAAATGAGTGATCTCGAAATGTTCTGATCTAATCCTTCCCACATTTCTCGAGTTGGATTCTTAGGTCATTAAGAGTTGCTGGATGATTTTCTGAACTTCTCAGCCTTCTATTGAGGTTGTCTCAAACCTGCTCAATTGGATTGAGATCTGAATTCTTGCTGGCCATTCCATTCGAAAGACTTCAAACATTTCAAGGTACTCCTGAACGATGCGCGCACGATGAGGTCTGGCAATATCGCCAATAAAAATGAAATTTTCACCAATGTATGGGGCAAATGGCACTGCATGCTCTTCAAGAATGTTCCTTATATACTTATCAGCATTCATAGCTCCATTATCAACGACCACTAGGTCTGTGGGAGCAGTCAAAGATATTCCACCCCATACCATAATCGATCCTCCCCCGAAACCAGTAGTATTCAGGAAATTGCACTGAGCATATCTTTCATGTGGACCTCTGTATACAAGGGAACCTCGCTCACAATGGTAGAGGCAAAATCTAGACTCACCTGTGAAGAGAACTCTTTCCCAATCGGCCTCTTCCCAATGGATATGCTCTCTCGTAAAATCCAAACGCGCCTTCGATGGGCTGGGGTAAGAGCTGGGCCTCTTGCCTCGACACGAGGCCTTAAATCATAATCTCTGAGGCGATTTCTTATTGTGTGAGTGCTAATTTGCACCCCATGAGTTCGCTCAAGCTGATTTTGAAGGAGGCGAGCGGTTGCAAACCGTTGTCTCAACCAAGAAACTCTCAAGTAACGTTCTTGAATGGCAGTTGTTAGCCGTGGTATACCCTGTCCTGGTCTTCGGACATTCATAGCTGTCTCCCTGAATCGCTGCAACATCCTGGACACACTTGTATGGGAAACTCCAAACCTTTCTGCAATTCTTGTGTATGTCCACCCTTCCTCTCACAAAACTACCGCTTGGGCACATTCGTCTTGGGTCAAATTGCGTGTTTCGCGTTGCATAGCGATCGAGTGTAGAAAATCAAACGAAAGAAAAACTATTGATCACTAGAATTGATCGAGAACAACTGATTTTGAAATAGAGCCAATACATTCACAATCTGATAATATCATCTTTTTTTATTCCTGTTAGGAAAAAAACATCTGTATTAAAGAAAGTGGATAAATATGCATGCCTAATTCTGATATAAATAATAATCATTGAGAACACCTTCAGTTGTAGAATAAATTCGAGATTTCCATAATGTGCGTTAATTTTTTTGGGCAGTGCAGATGAAGAGAAAGATGTATGTCTCACCCTGCGAGCTAAAACAGACTCCTTCTTTCCCACAGGCCTCTCCACGCTCTTCCTGTTGTCTGTCCTGGCGTACCTACTCGAGGGCCTGGGAGCCACCAACGACCTGCTACTCCTAGTCTTCGTCACGTGCTGAGAAGCTTCCGAGGCCAACGTGTACTTCAACAAAACAGCTGGAAGGACAATCTTCTCAGTGCCTACCTCATCCACCACTACGTTCTGCGCAGGATCCAACAGTTTCACGTTAAACCTCGCGTTCTTGTACGAACAGGAGAACCTGAAAGTGAAGACGACGTTTTCCTTCACGAAGATCGAGTGTTTTCCTATTAAATCCTTGCAGATCGGAAAGGTAGTGATCAAAAGCTGTCGAGTTAACCGTTTTGATCTCCTCCATTTCAAAGGAGGGAGCGTCGAATCTCGCAGAGATGACCGAAAGCTTCCAGTTGATCAGCTTAACGTCGTGGTGCCAAGCGAAGCCTATCACAGTGTAACCGAAGGAGTTCGGACGGTAAACTCCTGGAAATACGTGATTGGTGAAACGGTACACTTCCACGCGGTGTCATTGTCGATAATCCTTAGAGCGTAATTGGGGAGACTGCTGAAGAGGTGGATGGAAAGAACGACGTCTGCTGTACACCTCAGGATATTCCTACACAGAATCACGTAATCCCTATTCAACTCCGAGCTTCCAGTGTATGTTTGCACAGTTACATCCACTTAAAATCTCTCGAGATATCGTAGAAAACCTGGTTCTTCAACATATTCTCATTCTTGAAAAAATTCCGGATGATGGTACCCAACATTCGTCCCTCTTATCCAACGAGAAGATTTCCATGTACATCCGTCTCAAAGTCTCGCAAATCTCTTGGTGGTTCTCATTCTCTTGCCGATGTTTGCTGAAGATCAACCTCATCTGAACGCTCTTGAAGAAAGACTGCAACTTAGCTGCAGCCCTCTCGCAGATGATCTTCTCTTGCAAAGATTGGAATTGTAAGGGTTCCAGGATAACTGGAAGGACTTGCTTGTTGATCCTGATGGTTCTATCCAGGAATAAGGCGCGGAGTGCATCTACCATCTTCTGGACTGAGAAGAAGTCTTGCGTGAATTGGAGGAACTGCAAAAGGGATTTCATGAAAACTTTGTGAATGACCTCTCTCTGCTCTTTCGTCATATCTTTGTCCGCGTTTTGAGGCAAATAACTTCTGTAGAAGGCTCTGAGATGATCCTTAAAATCCGAAGTTCCGAAACTATTGACCAAGAGACCAAAAGAATCGGAAATGTTGAGGCTGAACTGCGTCATCCTCATAGGTTCTTCCGTCATCTCCTCCAGGATCTGCTCGAAACACCCTACAGCAAACTTGGTGTCCGCGAGGATAGTCATGCAATAGGAAAACTCACTCTTGATCCACACCCTGAAGATGTGCCTCCCTGGTTTCAACTCCCACTGGGAGGTCGCGCTACCGTAGGTGTTCAGGAAGAATTTCACCTTACCCGTTTTTATGGTATCCCATTTGTACTTTTCGAAGATCACGTTGGAGCTCTTCAACCCCGCGTGGATTCTGGCTCTGTTCAATTTTAACTTCTTCGGGGGGATAACAGAGTCGTCTTGATTCTTAGACCTGTCACCGAAAAGTCTCTCGTACTCTACGAAGAAGTTGGATTCGCTGAGTTCGTCTTCCAATGGGACCAACCTTTCTAAATCCCCTGCTTGGGCAAGGTTGACCAAGACCATCTTGGTCTCCAGGGAGTCTATGAAGAAGTATAGGGGAATGTTTCCCCTTTCCTCCAGAGTGTTAGGCCAGGTGATGTCGGTGCTTCTCAAGTTCACCTGAGACGCGGATTTCTCTCTGCCGCTATTCAACTCGTTGAGTTCCATATCGGACACCCTGGCTTTGTGGCGAAAAGCGAGGGCTTGTAGAAGATGTTGAAGCTGACCAGATAGTTGCAGAGGTCTTCAAACTTAACCCACATGCTAGGATTCGGAGGGGAGTTCTTGTCCTTGAATTTCTGTTGGTCCCACGCGGTCCTTCATTGATTTCATCTTCCCTCTTCTCAGATTTGGTATCGGCGGATTGTTGATCTGAAACATGGGAGGTTTTCAGAGATATCTTAGGAGGATGTCGCCCTGTTTACTTTTCTGCAGGACGGCTAGACTCTTGCGGAGGGGAAACTGCGTGGTCTTCTCTTCTGGGGTGAGCTCCTTGTAGACGACCTGCTTGACGAACTTCTTGAATGGCGACACGCATTTCAGGTACCTGGTGGTGTCCAACTCCACGGGTTCGGGGATCAGTCCTTTTGTTCTGGCCCATTCCATCCAGCGGAACTTTTTCCAAAGAGGGTACTCTGGGAATTAGATGGATGTTAATATTTTCGAATAGTCCACTGTTGCCCATTCTGGTTGAGCTGCACTGAATTTCAAGTATTATTGAAGATTTTGTAAAACTTTTAAAGCCGCAAACAGAAATATGCTAACAACTTTCGTTCCTGAAATACAGAGCGAAACCGAAAATGTTATTATTTCTTTTTCTTCTAATAGAAATATCCCGAAAAAATCAATAGCGTATTTAAAATTTTTTTAGAGCATTGTTTTTAAGATTGAGCACAAGCTTGGTATTTTTTCAAAAAAGCACCCTATGTTTTGATTTTTGCAATATATTTGAAGCAAAGTTACCCGAAAATCTGAGAAATTACAAGCCCGTATCTGACTAAAACGTGTTGACGATACATCTGTATCGATTACGAGTATTATGAGTCAGCTGTTGCGATGTCATTATACTGAAAACCATCTGGGACCGTGTACGACTCGTGTGATTTTTCTGATTTCCACGGAGTTTTGAAAAATGCAGCAGATTTATTGTGTTGGTGACTTGTTGATATGGTTCTAGTTATTGGTGTGGTGGATAAAGTGCGAAAGGCAAAGCATTGAAATCAAACGAACAGCGATCATTTTGATGAATTTCTTCAACGCATTTGGATCTATTTTATCGGTGAGTTTGTGAACTTCTTCAATTCTTTATTACTTGGACTTAAATAATTACTTTCGATTCAAGAATTTTATTTCTCCCAGAACAGTCGTCTGTTAAGGGATAAATGATAGTTATTCAAATTTGTTGAACGAAACACCAAATTAGGTGATTCATTTAGTGTTGAACATTCTAAAAAACCCATACGCTACATTGCTGATTAATTGAAAATAGAATGGAGAGATGCAGTTCAGAAAATTGCTGAGGTATTGATGGCCAAGCTTTCTATCACTTTTATTTTGAATATTCTGTATGAGCAACATACGTTGAAATGATCTAGTTGGATTAATTCAACCACCTTTAAATAATCCTTCCTCCGGATAAACTCTGTATATGAATGAAAATGGAAGTTCAGATTCAGAATACAGTGCGTTTCTGAATTGATGATTTCAATGGGTGATTCTTCAGCGAAAGTTGAGGGAGTATTTCATTTAACTTTTTGTTCAACACCCAAGTACCAGCCCTTTAATATTTATTTATTCAATTAGTTTTAGCTCTCCAAATTGAATAATATGACGGAGAAAATCAGGACAATTGAAATATTCGTCATGAGACATTTGACCGCAGTAATTTTTTTTAATAATAATTTCATGGAAGGAATAGTCTATATGCTACGTTCATATATATATATATATATATATATATATATATATATATACTTCATATTGAAAAAGTTGCAGATTGAGTCTGTCATTTCGAATCAATTTCTTAAATGAGAAAATATAAACGCATTAAAAAGTTCTGATGCAAAATATTAAAGGGGTTGTTTTTTCAGTCTCTTGTGATTAAATTTCGAGGTAACGAAAACACTCATTTCATTAGCATCAGTTATCTGCCAGATTACATTCTTCTAAATTTCTCAAAGTGGATACAGGGTGTCTCATTTACAAGTATCTACCCTCAATAACTCAACAACGAATCAGAATATGTGAAAACACACAAACAGGTTGATTTTTGATGACAGGGGGACATGATCTAGGATGAAAAAGCTTTTTTCTACAGGCAACCCCATGGAGGGGAATTTGAATAAGGAAAGTGGGTAGTTTTGTAGCACAAATGTTTGCATGGATTCGAATTTATATGAACCTGTTGTTTGTGTTCTTATAAAATGAATATTCACAAAGTTACAGAGTGTTTTCATGGAATTATAATACTGATAAAACTGAATGAAACAGAGATTTTTTTGGTCGTATAATTTCTATTGAAAGAAAAATATTTTTAACAAAGTGTATTAGTAAAAATTCACAACAAATTCTATAATTTCTTACCATTAGATTGCATGCAGTGATAAAATCGTCATTATCTCTTGTTTGAAGAAGAAGCAAAAACATATAATTAAGTTATTAAGAAGTGCCTTTTTTCTCTTTATGTTTATCAGAATCTGCACTGCCCGGTCAACCGCAAAGAGATCATTACTTTCAGAAAAATGTGTTTTAATTCTCTGTATTGCAGAATTATTAGAGGTGCGTTTTGTCAGATCTAAATGAAAGGTACAGAATGGTTCACACGTTGGAAGAGAGAAGGAAAATGTTGAAAATTCATATCCAGAACAATGAATGTGCGTTTTTTATCACTCATTTATCATCCAGTTGGTACATAAATTCTAGAATTTGTGGTAAATTTTTACTCATACTGTTTGTTGAAAATAGTTTCCCTTCAATTGAAATTATACGATCAATTAGAACTTCTCTGTTTCATTTACTTCCATCGGTACCATAATTCCATAAAGAACACCCTGATGAGGTGGCAACCCTCTTCATAGGGTTGCTAGTAGAAACAAGCTTTGTATCCCAGATCATTTCAACCTGTCATCGAAAATCGACCCTTCTGAGTGTGTTCACAAATTCTGATTGGATGTTGAGTAACTCAGGGTGGACACTTTTATATGAGAACCCTGCATATTGAATAAAAACAATTTTCTAACCTAATTTGAAAGGGCTGTTACTTGAAGAGAAAAAGGTATTGTGCAAACCACTATAAGGTTTGTGTGGTGCACATAAAGAAAAATTGTTAGCAATTTGATTGCTTTTGATTAAGACACTTAACTGCAGGTATAGTCGTTTATTCAACGTTTTGAATTACAATGAATTGAAAACGAATTTATTCATTCGTGCGACATATGTTAAACAGGCATATGCGCGGAAATCTCAGTTGTATACAGTATGGTTAGTTATGTTCAATATTAGATGTATAGGCTGGTCTATACATACTGGCAACTACAAGAATGATCATAATTATTTCAATACCTATTCAATTATACAATCCAAACCACCGAGTAATTCAACTTATAGCTTAACATCAATTAAAACAAATATTACAACAAATTATTATTTCAAAGCCTAGATATAAGTGTTTGAAAAGATTTTGGCAAGGTAATCAGTCATGAATGGGAAGTATGGCAATCTTGGAAATAGATCTTCGATAAGTTTTATTATTCATGACAACCTCAACTACTCTTACTCGATCATCCTTTCCAGGCAATACCTTCGAAATTCGACCATTGGCCAATGAAGAGGAGGGACGTTATCCTCTTTCAATAATACCAACATATCTTTTTCAATATAAGGGAGTACCGTTTTCCATTTGGGTCTGTTTTGCAACTGTAAAAGATATTGTTTTCGCCAGTGATCCCAGAAAGTTTGACGCATTTTTGAACAGAGTCTCCAAAATTTCAAATGATTTTGAGGGACCTCAGATAAATCATATTCTGGTAATGCGTTCAATGCTGATCCAGTAAGAAAATGGGCAGGAGTGAGATAATTCAAATCTGACGGGTCACGAGAAATTTGACAGAGAGGTCTTGAGTTCAATATAGCCTCTATTTGAGCTAAAAATGTATTTAATTCTCCATAAGTTAGAGCGGAATCTCCGACTACCCTTTTCAAATGGAATTTAACGCTTTTAACTCCTGCTTCCCAAATACCGCCAAACGCCGGAGAATAACTGGGAATAAAATTAAACTTTATGCCGACAGTAGCAGCATAATTTTCTACTTTATTTTTATGAGATTGTGATCTTAGCAAATTATAAAGATCTTCAAATTTTCTTTGAGCTCCTTTAAAGGTTGTTCCGTTATCGCAAAATATCTCTGTGGGCAAATTTCTCCTTGAGGAGAATCTCTTAAACGCAGCAATGAATGTATCCGTGTTCAAGTTGGATACAAGTTCCAAATGAAGAGCCTTAGTGGAAAAGCAAACAAATACCGCAATATATCCCTTCGTAACTAAAACTTTTCTCAATCTTGATTGTTTAATCTTGAACGGCCCACAAAAGTCCACACCAACCACTTGAAATGGTCTAGACTCTGTTACTCGCGGTGCTGGAAGACTTCCCATCAGTTGTTCCGAAAATTTTGCCTTCAATCTGAAACACCTAACACATTTATGCAAAACCTTTTTAATTTCTCGAACACCGTTTATTAACCAGAATCTCCTATTCAAATTTGCAAGGACAAGTCTTTGTACCAGCATGAAATAAATTTAAATGTTCTCTTATTATAATCAAGTTTGTAATATGACAGTTTTTGGGCAGAATAATAGGATGTTTTTCAGAATATGAAATTGGAGCATTATGTAATCTTCCTCCTACTCTCAATAATCCATCAGAATCAATAAATGGAAATAAAGAATACAAGCTTGATGTTTTACAGCAAATTTTACCATTAGATCTCAAACTTTGTAATTCATTTTTAAAATGAGTAGTTTGTATTGATATAATGATAACTTTCAAAGAATTTTTTAACTCTGAACTTGAGAGAGTTCCCACAAGTCTTTCACTTTTTGTTACCTTACAATTCTGAATGAACCTAAAACAAAACGCTATAATTCTTTGTATTTTACTGATGGATGAGAACCGTTCGAAATGAAGAGTGTGGTCTTGACTTATAACATTCAAATCAATCGCGGGAACATATTCATGCTCCTCAGATGCAAATGAATCTTCAAATTCATGTATTTTATTAATATTGAGCGATGTGTCTTGATCCTGTTGCGAGTTAAGAATAATTTCAGGACCACACCACCATAATCTGTTTTCGTTGAAAAATTGAAAATCCTGAACAGCTCTTGTCAGTAAGTCTGCTGGGTTGTTTCGAGTACTCACATAATGCCAAGATGAAACTGAAGTTAATTTCCTTATGAGGGTGACTCTATTCGAAACGTACACATTTAATCTTATTGGTATGGATTTAATCCAAGCTAACACAATTTCTGAATCCGAAAACAATAAGACGTTTGATATTTGAAATTCCAGTTCAAAAATGTTCGTAATTTTGTGCAATAATTTGCTTAATAAAACTGCGCCATTGAGTTCCAGTTTTGGAACCGTTAATTTCTTATTGATTGGTGCCACCCTAGATTTTGACGTCAATAAATTGATTGAAATATTTCCCTCATCACTTATAGTTTTAACATAGATACAACAACCATAAGCGTTCATTGAAGCATCACAAAATCGATTAGCTCAACCTTTGTGTTTTGTTTACTGTGTTTAATATTTCTGGGAACGATGATATTAGGTGTAATTGAAAGATCTTCGAGAAACTTATGACAACTTTCATATAATTCTTGAGGTAATTCCTCATCCCAAGACAATTTTTTTATCCAAAGTTTTTGCATAAGTAGCTTTGAGACAATAATTATGGGTCCGATTAAGCCTAAAGGATCATACAATCTAGATATCAAACTTAAAAATTTTCTTTTTGTCAACTTACGCTCTATATGAATTATTGGGAAGTTTATTTTGAGACAATCTGATTTCGGATCATAAATTAATCCCAAGGTTTTCAGCGTCAAGTTATCTTCCGTGCCCTGATTCAATTCTATTTCATTAAATTGACAAAGTTCTTCTGGAATATCCGAGATTATACCTAAAGAATTAGATGCCCATTTATGTAGAGAAAATTCTCCTAAACTCAATAATTCAATTAATTCAGTTTTGATTCTTGTGATTTCTTCAATAGTATCGGCTCCGCAAATTACATCATCAATATAAGTGTTATTAGAAAGAACTTTGGAAGCAAGTGGATAGACATTCTTATGAGTGACAGCTAACTCAGATAAACACCTCGTTGCCAGAAAAGGTGAACTCTTAAGACCATAAGTAACGGTATTTAATCGAATAAAATTCAAGGGCAATGATGGATCTTTCCTCCAAATAATCAGTTGAAAATTTCGATGATCTGGATGTAATAATATACTTCTGACATATGTCTGATATCGGTTATGAGAATGTATTTGTAAGTACGAAATAAAATCAAAATATCGTAAATATCCCTTTGGGCCAATTTTCCGTTGTAAAGAAAATCATTCAAACAAAGTTTGTTGTTAGTTTTCATACTCCCATCAAAAACAACTCTTAACTTAGTGGTAATTTTGTCGTTTCGTATTATAGGATGATGAGCAAGAAAGTATGTTGAAGTATCATCATGTCTAATTTCGTTAGGGTTCAATAGTTCAGCATGATTTAAATTTAAATATTCATCAATAAAATTGGAATAATCTGAAAATAATTTTTTATCATGGTTGAAACGCTTTTCTAAATTATGAAATCGCTTCAGAGCAAAAGAGTATGAATCTCCCAAATATATATCTGAAAGTGGGATTTTAAATGGCAATTTCACCTGAAATCTATTTCCAATTTTTTCTATGTTCTCTCTAAAGATATTTTCGCAGGCTTCCTGCTCGTTACTGAATTCTTCCTGAACTTCGGGAATGCTCTCGGCTTGCCAAAATCTTTCCATTAAGCTATCCAGTTTTCCAAAACCTAAAGAACAATGATGAGAATATAGGACATTAGTATCTTCGTCAGAATAGTTCGTTTTTAATGATCCACCTACAATATATCCGAAATGTGTGTTGTGCAAGACAGGTCTTTGAGGTCCCAACTTTATAGTATCTGACAATAATATTGAAAAGAAAAATATCTGCACCCAATAATATAGAAATTTCATCAGGTGTGTTGAATTTTGGATCAGCGAGGCATATATTCTTAGGAATTTCAAGGTGTTCTTTATCGAAATGAAGTTGAGGTAATTTTGAAGTGATTTTATCTACAACTGCACATGTTACATTGATGTTGAAATTGTTTCTACAGGAAAATATTCGAAAAGAAACCAATTGTTCTGATACCGATTCTTTTACATTGACCCCAATCAATTTTATGTCGGTTTCCGACCTTTGGCATTTTATATTGTCTGCTAATTCTTTTTTAATTAGTGATAATTGACTTCCAGAATCTAGAAGAATTTTTACTGTAATGTATTCCCCAGTATTGGACAAAACGTTCACTCTAGCTGATGGTAACAAAACATTGAAAAAGTCAGATCTTCCCTCACAAACAGCAAGAGAATTTGCGTCAGATTCATTATTTAAATGTAACAACGAATTATGGTTTCGATTGCATTTTCCACACTTTATCGGATATTTGCAAATGGAATTATGTTTATTCATGCACATTATGCATATTCCATTTGAATTGACAAATTTGAGGCGATCAGATGAAGTTAATAGTTTGAATTCTGGACAATATTGTAATTTATGATCAAAGCTTTTACAATGCATACATTTGTAATTATTTCTTCCTGGAGGATTTTTCTCAATTTTATTTCTGAAATTCTTAGAAACATTCACTAGATTGACTGGTGTTCTTGATTTACTCAATTTGTCTGGCTGAATTGATGAGCATTCCAGAGCGGTTGCCCTAGCTTCCAAGAAATCAATGAATTCTGTCAAACTAGGAAGATTCTTTGAATTTCTCGCTACCTGGTAAGCCCTATTTGTATACAAATCAAGTTTCTTTGACAAAATGCATATTAGTAGCATATCCCACTGATCCACAGGTTGATTCAAATTTTTCAATGAACTGATTTCTTGCTTAACTGAAGATATGAATTCTCTCAAATTGGAAGCTGTACCCTTTTGAAGGGGCCTAATATCCAATAAAAAATTCACATGATTGCTAATTAACATCATTGGATTATCATATCTTTTGTTCAAAAGATTTAATGCTTCCTCATATGATTCATTTATTAATGGTAAATTATTAATTATTGAGAGAGCTTCATCTTTTGTAAACTTCTTCAAATAGAAAAGTTTCTCTACATCTGACAAGTTTGGATTGTCATTGACGACTGCACGAAACAAATCCATGAAAGGCTTGAAGTCACTTAAATTTTTTCCACTAAAATATGGAATATCAATAGAAGGTAATGATGAGCTATGAGTAACATTATTAATTGTAGTCGATAATTGTTGATTGGTTGTAATCTCACAATTTTTTAAAAGACGCTTCATATTTGAAGAAATCTGCAAAAATTTTGTTTCCACTTCAAACATATTTTCGTTATCTGTGGAATCTAAACTGAGAATTTCCAGTTGAGTATTTTCATATTGTTGAAAGGCATTATTTAATCTCGTCTTCCTAACTTCTAAATCTTCTTTGATTGTTTCTGAATCGATTTTCGAATTTAATAATTCTAAAATATAATTTTCAATTTTAGTTATCGTTCCTTTATAATAGGATCTTTGTAATTTTAATTTTTGAAGAGGCATCATGAAATGAATTCACCATACAACGATCAATTGTAAAAAATTTTCGAAAACAAAATATCATCAGTTTTTATGACTATAAGTTCTACTTATCTCTTCCGATGTTGTTATCTGGCAGATGTTACCGATGAACTCTCGTTTCGCCGCAATGGAAATTCGTCGAATTAATTTGCTCTCTTGAATGGAAATGACCCTTGGTAAGAACTGGATTTTCTTGAGAAACAGCCTTTTCTGCTCCGGTAGATGATGAAGAATCAGCTCCAATATTGCGGATGAGAATAAACTGTTCTTGATAACGCCGATGACCCAAAATGTAGAAGTCGTCGAAATTTTTAAATTTTTGTTGTAGCGAAGCACAATTTATTTCCTTCAATAGGTACTGTTTTTTGAGCTCGAAGGACCAATTTTATGTGCAAACCACTATAAGGTTTGTGTGGTGCACATAAAGAAAAATTGTTAGCAATTTGATTGCTTTTGATTAAGACACTTAACTGCAGGTATAGTCGTTTATTCAACGTTTTGAATTACAATGAATTGAAAACGAATTTATTCATTCGTGCGACATATGTTAAACAGGCATATGCGCGGAAATCTCAGTTGTATACAGTATGGTTAGTTATGTTCAATATTAGATGTATAGGCTGGTCTATACAGGTATCGAACAAAAAGTTATATAAAGGACCCCCCTTAATTTTTGATGAAGAATCACCCACTTAAATCTTTCTCATTAATTCAGAAACACCGTGGATATCAGTATCAACATTATTATTTTTTTTTCACACTCACCTACATCGGACTGGGGCCGTTCTAACGGCACGTCTCGACACTCATCAACAACCATCTCGTGCCCCCAGCAGGGTGACAACCCGCTGACGACGCTCTGCTTCAAAGACCTGGAAATAACGGCCGACATTCAAGATGCTGGATGCGAAAAAGAACGCCTAATTGGGTCGTATCGACAAAGTAGCGGATCTAGGGGAACAATCCGATAATAAAAACCGAAAACGCACTCGGGTAGGCAGAAAGAAGGTCCATAAATATGGAAATTCGAAAACGCGATATCCCTCCCTCTACAACTCTTTCCGGCAAAGGAACTTTCGCCGGAAAAACGAGGGATGAAAACGAAAGCTGCGAGATGAAAATAATAGCCTGCGTCAGCCCTTACGTTCTTGTAATCCTCGAGGAGAATTTTTATGAAGCTCTTTTCCAGAGTTCCGTGTTTGAATTCGTTCTGGTAGTTGGGAAGAAACTTTTTCTGGGCTAGTCCTTGGTTCGCCGTTTTTGATACATTGCTAGAAAAGTGTACTGTTTCCACTGAAGAAGGAATGGTTACAATTGAATTTTCATTATAGTAAGTATAGCCTATCCAACCAAAAACACATTTTCATGTGAAATATTGCCAAGACGAAGCCGTATTTCTAACATTGTCGAAAAGTTATCAGATCTCATGTAGAGCCAAGCTGCTAGCTATACACTCTTCAACTCCACAAGTCCTTATTTCACAAAATCTATGCCTTGGTCCAAATAAGTGAATTGGCCCCTTTTCTCTTTCACAACGTGAACGTTAGGTGAAAAATTCATTCACTGTTCATAGATTTTCTGTTAAACAATAGCTCTTATAGCTACGAAACGGCCAAGTCACTTATTTTAACCAAGGCATAGAGTTTATGAAATAAGTACTTGTGAAGTTGAAGTAACTTTTTGACAATATTAAAAATGTAATAGACACCTCTTTATGAGCTTTGTCCTTTTTGTAATAAAAAGTGACTTTGTTCATATGGGGTTGTCGAGATGTTAAGGAGGTTGACGATGAGAGCGGCTTCACGTCAATCTAACAAAATAATTTGGCTCTCTCCACCTCGAAGAGAGTGTAGGCAAGCTTTCTGCAAAAGAGTAGGACTTTGTGTTATTTTTCTCGTAGAGAGTTTTCAGATTCTTGGGATAATTGAAACTTCACTTACATAATAATAATAATAATAATTTATTCGTATATGATGAAATAATATAAAGAAAAGACATAAAGATGTACAAATCATTTGCCATCAACAAACTTTATGGCTTATCGAAGAGGAAATAGATATGTCCGAAGATAAAAATATTGCAAGAACATAACAACACATAAATATTTATATATAAATACTCATACATACACTGTGAACAATTATTATGTATACGGGATTTACATAATATTATAAACACAAAAGTACACAATAGTCAACTGTCCAAAAATTCGCCCAACTTATAAACAGATTTTTTCAAAAGGAGACACTTCACTCTTCTACTGAAAGCAGCCGCACTCAGGTTTTTGTATTCTCCAGGTAATACAGCTTCAGACACGTGTGGTTGGGGCCTTGTTGAGTTTTCTTTAATCTAGCTGATGAAATGGAGAAGTGATGTTTGTCACGCGTGTTATATTTGTTAAAGGCAGAGTTCTTAGGAAATTTGTTCTGGTGTTGGTGAACATAATTTACACATGTTTGTATGGAAACTTCGGTTATTGTCAATATCCTTTCATTCTGGACACTTCTCTGCAGGTTTTTGTTTGCTTCATTCCGAAAATAGCCCTTACCGCTTCATTCTGCTGCAGATATGAGGTGATAAGAGATGAGAGATTGCAAGATTTTTGGACTCAAACTATCCTCATCAATAACATTGAAAAATTCTGACTTTTTGATCTCCCTCGCTGAAATATAATCCAAGTTCTCTGAAATAAACAATTCCCGAGACGCTTCACTCCCGTCTCGTAACAACTACCGTAATTTCCGATCGCGCTTCCCGACCTGAAAATCCTAACTGAATAACACGAAAAATTCCCCTTTTTCAAAAACAACTACTTCGGTTTTTCACTTCTCGAAACTACCCAATATTTCATCAACCACGAAAATAAAACTTAACCCTTTTTCCCACGACGGACTTTAACCGTTACCCGTTTCTCTCCACGAAACTACCTTATATTTCCCAATTACATAATTAGGACTTTACCGTCACCCAAGTTATCTAAGGATGTGCTTTCCCGCCCGGGATCCCCAGATACACTCTCCGACCTTCCTCCGAACAACCTGGAGAACTTCACGAAACCGTCGTCCCCAGGTCTACTGAATGTTCCCTTAGGAAACCAATTTGCTTTCCACTTCTTGTAGGTGGTCTCCAACCTTAACTTTTTGGATAAGACCAATCAGGTTTGTTGAAGTCAAACATTTTTTCTCCTTCTCCAAATAAGGCGTGCCCGACCATTGACTAAATATTCAATTTTGCATTTTGGCAAAAATTTTCCATTTCACGAGTTTTTTGCTGAGATCCCAAAGTGAAGCACTGTTCGTACGACTATTTATAATAACTGATAAAAAGATTTGGAGAATATTTTATTTCGCATAGTCCGAAAGGAAATTATTCGTTTATCTCCAGACGTCTAAGTCATTGAGGATCGGATATCAGTTCTCTAATAATCTCGTTCGCAACATTGTATTCATTCATTTTTAACTATGTGAATTGAAAAATCAATAATTCACATGGTTTACCTAAGAAATACGTCCTCGTCTTGGCAATATTCCACATGAGAATGTTTTTCGTTGGGTATGTTTTTTTGAGAAGATTTCCTATGGCTCTTGAAAAATCACCGATTACAATAATTCACTTGTATAATTTAGCTGATTGACCATGAAACCCAGTATGAATTAAAAGCAAGTCGAAATTCACCTCACCTCATGTCCTTGCAAAGGGCCATCAAATAAAAGCTCTTATCCGAGTCTTCGGCGGACGAGAAAGAGACCTTGCCTGCTTCGTTCTTGCCTTTTTTCGGTTTAGCGATGCTCGAGGCCTCCTTCCTCACTTCCTGCTCCTCCCAGGAGTACAATTTCGCGTAGGTCCTACAGATTGCCCACATGTCCTCGGGGGGCACTCCTGCAAACTTGACTGGATTAATGCGGGGACGACACGCTCGGTTTATTGAAAAAACAAGGTGGAGGTCGAATAATTTAGGAGGTTATGAAGTTGTTGGCATTATGATAATCCAGTTATGACCGGACAACGTTCATAAACTTATAGGATGTCTACGTTATTGTAGAATCTCTTTTCAATGAGATAATAGTGAAATTTGTGAGCCATTTATTCTTGTCTTTCTCGTTGGGTTAAAAAGTTGTAGTTAGTTCATGTATCACCAATTTTGCCCACCCTGTACACTGTGTCCCATAATAAGTGGGACTGCACTGTAACTCAACTATTATTGAAGATAAAGGCATGCGGTTTTCGTGACCCTGTATGGCCTGTATCAATTTTTTGTGAAACTTTTAAATCCAGAAACCGAAATATTCCAACTTCTTTCGTTTTTTAATAACATGGCGAAAACGAAAATGTTTACTTTTTTGAGATGTAATTATTTCTCATGTACTGTATAAGATGAAAAATGAAAACTTTTTTTTAAATAAAGGGCTATTTCACGAATAGGGCTCTATAGAATATTTCTAGGAGAGACACAAGATTCAGGATTGAAATTCTGAAGGTGAGCTTCCAGTAAGAGGACGACTTCTCGTATATTTTTCTAAGGTTCTAGGACTTGCGGTTTTTCCGGAAGTGACATCAACTTTCGTTTTTCAAATGGAAACACCCATTTTTTTATTGCATAAACAGATTCTCCATTGAATTCCGAGTCTTCTTGATCCCAAAAGTTTGAATTTTCACGGCAAAATTCTCTACGAATGAGGAAATACGAAAAAACAATCTCAAAATTGAACTCCGTTGAAATACAGACAACTTCGAGTTTTTTTTCTTAAAATTTGAGAATTTCTGAGAAGAAAGGCTGATTTTCAGAATATGATACAGGAGGTCACAAATTCTTTGTCAAAGTTTGAAGTGACGAAACATCAGAAAAGCATTTTCGAAATCTATTTCAGAAAATAATAGGACCATACGTCCGAGACTTTTATCCCAAAATGGATATTTTTCGAGATATTCAGGAAAAAACGATTTTTTCTTCAATTTTTAATCTCATTCCGAATGTGTTTTTTTGCTGGAAAATAATCAGAGGTCAAGTGAATTTTTTGGAAATCTCTGTTATCGAGAAAATATTTTCTTATAATTCAGACGAGTTCATTTCTTCCTTTTTCTTAAAGGCTTAAGATAATTTCCGCAAATACTTCATTCTGGAGAATTTTTTTTTCGTCATAATAGGAAAATTTGAATTTTCAGTGATGAAATTGTTACATGTTCTCTTAATTATTCTTTCAAAAGCATCAAAAGTTATTACAAATTATTTTTTCTGCATTCCTGAGAATTTTTCACGTTTACTTCACTAATACTCACATTGAGAACTTTAAACCAAATGTTGCTCTAGCATTACAGATGACAATTTAAGAACTTAACTCGTTTGAACTATGGAAAATATTTTCTCGATAACAGAGATTACCAAAAATTTTACCTGACCGCTAACTATTTTCCTGTCAATATGCACATTCGGAATGAGATTGAAAATTGAGACATAATCGTTTTTCCTGAATATCTAAACAAATATTCATTTTGGGATAAAAGTCTTGGACGTATGCTCCTGTTATTTAATGACGAAGATTTCGAAAATGCTTCGAGAAAATGGAGTTCCAATTTAAAAAAAAACGATTTCATGATGTTTCGTTACTTCTAGTTTTGATAAAGAATTTGTGACCTCCTTAGAATCACGATATCGGAAAAGAAGCATAAGCCTTTCTTCTCGGAGATTCTCAAAAATGGGAATTTTTAATGATGAAACTTCGAAGTTGTCTGTACTTCAACAGAGTTCAATTTCGGGATTTTTTTTCGTATTTCCTCATTTAAATAGAATTTTCTCTGGAAAATTCAAACTTTTTGGAATCGAAAAGACTCAAAATTCGATGGAGAATCTATTGATGCAATGAACAATGGATCTTCCCATTTGAAAAACGAAAGTTGATGTCACTTCCGGAAAAACCGGAAGTCCTAGAACCTTCAAAGAATATACGAGAAGTTGGCTTCTTACTTGAAGCTCACCTTTAGAATTTCAATCCTGAATCTTGTGTCTTTCCTAAAAAATTTCTAAAGAGCCATGTTTGTGAATAACCATGTATATTTTGACAAAGAACTTTTTCAGAACAGTTTATTAGATTGAACATTTACGTGGAATTTTTCAGATGGAACACCTTGTATATTTCAACGTCAAATTGTTGCATTCATTTATCTGAATACATTGATGTATCAAATCCGAACCTCGGATAAATTTAAAAAATCAGGAAAATCCATATATATGTTGTTTTTCTTTATTTTTTGAACCCTATTCAAAGTCAAGGGGTGGTGATCATATCCCTATTATAGTTCAGTAAGAAAGTATGGTCTAATCGAAAAACCACCAAAACCTGACAATACACTTTCGATTAGATCATCGGAGAAGCCAAAAACCATTCAGATATAAGAGAAAATAATGAAACAGTTATACCAAGTCAACACACCTTCAAGATCCAACTCTTGCATCACCCACCCAGTCAGGCAATGGACGATGTTGAAGTGCAGCAGATCCTTGTCCTTCTTCATGGTCAGGTTGGCCAGCTTAAGTATGGCCTTCGACAGTAGAAACGGCCACAGCACCACCGTAGGCTGGGGCACTTCCTTCTGAGGTTTCTGCTTCTCTTTGTCCTTCACTTCGACAACGGATGCCCTGGCGATCACGCCGTCGATGATGGCTTCCTTGGCACGTGAAAGGAGGGGAGGAGGACGTGTCCTGTTACGTCTACTGGAAGATAGTCGTCTATCACGACTTTTCTCCAGGCACCCAACCAGAAGAGCCTCACGAAATACTTCCCTGGAATTTCGAGGGTTTTGAGCTATTGTATAACTTTTATCTTAGGCTTTGAGCGTGGCGAGCATATGTAGAAATTCCGTAACGAAAAAACCTAACACAACCGTGTATCGTCGGTTCAGTTCGGCAGACTTCGGCACGGTGTTTGGGTGCTTGCTACTAGACGGATGCGTTCAGCCACTCTAACAGAGCAAAATGGTGTCGGCAATCTCGCTGGTCCCATTGAATTACGAACGGCAAATATTTTATTGCCATCGGATAGAAAATGTAAAGCTAGACGCAAACATTTTCCATTATCCTCAGCTCTTGCTCTAACTATACATGAGTCGCAAGGTGGGACTTTTGATGAAATAGTATATGAGTGTAGTAAATCACATTCTCAGGAACTCGTCTATGTTGCACTCTCTCGGGTGACTAATGTTAAAAAATTGTATATTACGACAAAATATGATAATTCTGCATTTAAGTTTTGTCATAACCGAAGGCAAGCTGCATCGACTGCATCTTCGTTGCAAGAATTCAAAGACTGTCTTTGAATAGTGTTCAGACGATAGCTCAAAGTGTCTTAGATTTCATTAGTAATAGAAATGGCATTTCAACAATGACTTTCAATTGCCAAAGTTTACATAGTCACGAATACGATTTACAAGATTCAATTACGAGACAAACCAATGTGTTACTTCTTACCGAAACATGCATAACGCGTGATAATCTGATTGAAATGCCTATTTTCAATTGTATTGTTCAATTCAAATAAGATACTGTTCCAAAAGGTGGGGTAGCTATTTACCAAAATAGTAATAATGTTACTAATATTATGACTCCGAATATTGAAATCAATATAGAAGACGTTAGCGATGTAAATGTTAGACGCTCAATTGTTGGAGATATATGTGCATGCTTAAGCAAACTCAGAAATGGCCTAAACATAGTCATGGTAGCAATATACATTTATCCGAATACAAAATTGGACGAGGTAGAGCATTTTATTCATCGCACTTTACTGGAGTACACTGAAGAAGGGTCGAAAATACTTGGTTCAAATGGTAATATATTTCCACTTTTCCTGGCTGGCGATTTCAACATTAACTTCGCTGATAAAAAGTCAGAGCGATTGTCAACTTTTCTTTCGGAAAAATTGAATTTAAAAAACTTGACTGAAATAGAGAAAATATCGTCTAATACTCGTTGCAGAAGGCAATTCCAACACTCATGCATTCGAAAACTCGCTCCTTCGTCGCTCCTTTTCGAATTTCGCATTCGTGTTGGAATAGGAGCTCATTCTGCAACTTATTTTTGGAATATACTATTTATTTCCTGCAACTTGAAATCATATCAATATGAATGTTGCAATTTAAGTCAATATCCCAAACTCATGTGGAGCAGTTTATTTGTTCATTTATTTTTCTTCACCAGAATCTCACAGACAAAATGCATCTGATGAAACCTGCACATTATTCTTCACAATTTGATTAAAATACTCCCAATTCTACCAAATGATCATGTTCAAGAGATGTTATGCCTTCTCATATCACATTTTGTCCTCAGTGGACTCTGAAGGTTAAAAGAACTCAAGGTTCAAGCGAAATTATGAACTCACCCATCGAGTTCACCTGAGGATTATGCACCGTGCCAGCTCCAACCTTGCTACCTCCATAGACGTGGTGCCAAGGTTTCCAAGGACCATTGGCGTTCGGCACGTACCTAGTGGTGGTAGCTTCCTGCCCGAAATTAGTAGTCAGAGCCAGATACTCTAGGATGTGGATGCTCGAAATGAAACTACGCATGAAAGCGCTAGTCACCAGGTGAGCGCTGTTGTTGAGGAGGTCAGAGTACTCGTTGTCTTCGTTGTAGATCACGAATTGGTACTGAAACCATTGAATTGAGTTTAAGACAGTGAAAAATTCTAAAAGTCACCTCTGGAAAGACGTCTCGGGGTTTTTTCCAATCGTGTTCCATGTCTTGAAGGCAGAATGGGAGGAATAAGACTTGGGGGTCTTCGAAGCGTCTGTAGAACTCCTCGCTTCTCTCGCTTTTTTCGCTCCTGTCTAGTTTGTCCTTGTGTTTACCTGAGGAGAGAAGGTGTATGAAACACATGCCAGCTTGCCATTTTTCATTATTTACGAAATGATAGGAGCACATATAATAATAATAATAATACCTTATTGCCATATCATAATGCTACATAATTTATTACAGTGTGCAAAAGGTGAGCATATCACTAAAGCGATATCTTCCTGCCTACCTCAAAATTGTAGTAAATCACCATATGATAAGACACATTATTCACAGCTAATAATTTTATTAAGCAAAACTGAGATCCGACTACACAAAACTGGGGTTACAGGAAAGGAAAGAAAGGATAGGAGAAGGGAAAGCGGCTCTTTTCTCAGTTGTGTTTTTCAAAACAACTTCTTCACGAGTATCATATCGGTAAATATTTATGTAGGAATCTGTCAAATAACTCCCCGTCAATAAATTCCGGACAGGCAAATTTTTTGTCAAATTCAACACCCTGTATCTTTTTTCGTGGTTTTCCGATTTTGTTTAAATTTTCACCAGGTATGGAATTGGGTCTTGTTTTATTAACCTGAAATTAACTTTGCGAAAATACCTGTAGTTCATCCGTTATACAGGATAAAACCAAACTTTGTTTTATACCCTTCATTTCTAAACACCCTGTAGTGAATTTGAGGCGGAAAATTTAATATCATTAAGTTTTAAGTTGAAGTGTGACCCTTTCTTAACAAAATGTATTTTGATTAGCGTCAGTATCTGCTAAAAAAAGAAACACATTTTCAAAGAAAGTGTTGCATTTTTTTCAATTTTTATAACAATTTGAAACATTACAATACCTTATCGACTAGTAAACATAAAAAAACATCTGAAAATTAATAGCGACGTGGCATACTTTCAATGCATTTACGAATTGCTTCTGGGGGAAGCAACAATTTCTGTTAATGCAGAACAATGCTAGGCCTCACGTTGCACGGGTTGTAACTACTTTGAAGATGCGAATATTCAACGATTCGAGTGGCCAGCCAGAAGGCCGGATATAAATCCAATTGAACATGTATGGGATATGCTAGGTAGACATGTCCGAAATCGGCAGCCCAACACCTTGCCCGATTTACGAACAGCCCTTCTTGAAGAACGGGAAAATATTCCCCCAGAAGCAATTCGGAAATGCATTGAAAGTATGCCACGTCGTATGGTAGAAGTGATGAGAAAGCGAGGTGGAAATACACGCTATTAATTTTCAGAAGTTTGTTTAGGTTTACTAGTCGATAAGGTATTGTAATGTTTTGAATTGTTATAAAAATCTTTATGTATCTTTTTTTTTAAAGTAAATACTGACGTAAATCAAAAAAACATTTTGTAAAGAAAGGGTCACACTTCAAATTTAAACTGAATGATATCAAATTTTTCGCCTCAAATTCACCACAGAGTGTTTAGAAATGAAGAGTATAAAACAAGGTTTGGTTTCACCCTATATAACGGATGAACCACAGGTATTTTCGCAACGTAAATTTCAGGTTGATATAACAAGATCCAATTCTATACCTGGTGAAAATTTCAACAAAATCAGAGAACTACGAAAATAGATACAGGGTGTTGAATTTGACGAAAATTTTGCTTGTCCGGAATTTATTGACGGGAAGTGTATATGATAAGGAGATACTCAAATTGATCGCTGCTTCAAAGAACTCCTGTATGGCAAAAAAATGTTCAATTTCTTCCGGCACTAGATCATGTAGAATCTTTATAGTTGATATAGTTAGATAAGTAGGTAAACATTGGTTCTACCTCCATGAGAAATAGCACTGGTTGATGCCAAGTTGATTTCGTCGTCCACCCATTCTGGAAAAAATATGTCCCTAGGATTTGTCGGGTCTGGAAGGTACGTCACAAAGTCAAAGGATTTTTCTGAAGTGTTTCGGGAAGGTTTTGCCTTGTTCTTCGCCTTTTCTGACATTATTATTCATCAAATTGACAGTTATGTTCCAGATATCCATCTGTGATCCGTCAATCTGAATCTGGATCATAATTCATAAACAAATTCCAAGGGTAGTGTTCAATCAAAACACTTTTGTGATCGGAAATATTTCTGTGCAAGCCTTTGAGCTAGAGACAGGGACATAATAATCAGAATAGAAATAAGTGGAGATAGTATAGGATTAAATTAAATTCATTTTTGTTTCAACAGCTTACAACAGGTACTATACAGGCTCTAAAACAGCGGAGTATTTTGTCATTAGGAGGAGCATTGTGCTTCGTGCTCGTGAAAGCACTCGAAGCCCTTTCAAAAAGCAGTGCTTAGTGCTTAGTAGTTAACGCACTTCATCAAGAGGCTTATTGCTCAATAATTTTCAAAGTGCTCCCGAGCACTTTTGCGGATTACTATGCACTAAGCCCTAGTCTTATCTTGTCGTAACACGAATATATGTGATTGAGGCTGACGCCTTCAAACCTAGGATCTAGTTTTGATGTTCAGTCGAGTGATGAACATCTCACGTTTGTGTGTGACTTTAGTGCGCAGTTGCGAAGGTCTGGTGAGTTTATTGAACGTGCTTTCTAAGTTTGTGAAGATCTGTCTTTAATTATCAACACCTACAGGGTTTTTAACAATGAAGTCCTCTATATTCAAAGCTCACAACTTTTGATAGGAGAGTAATAGAATGGTCTACCCTTCTGCATAATATTACCTACTTTCATTCTCATATGATACTGAGGCCAGAATTGAGGCTCAACTTTTGATAAATTGATAAGAAAATTAAAATTCTCGACCAGATAGTAATTTTTTAAATGTGGAAAAAAAGTGAGTAACTAGATTACAATTTTTTCTAGAGGATAAAATAAATGGTCCCAGATATTTGATTCGATTGCATCCGAGTGGAGATAATCAACTTTCTAGTTCTCATCAACCTTACAAAAGAAAATATTTTTTCCTGAGGTTTTGAAGTTTCAACGTAATTGTGAGCGGTTGTTTCAGAATCTATTCATTTTCTTGTTTTGAACTTTTCATGTGTATTTGACTATCATTTTCTCTTATTCACATGATCATTTCAGATGAACTCATCACCAAAGATTCCCTACCAATTTTAATCATACTTCTGTCATTAGAAACAATAACGAGATTATCTTGTAACGGTGTGATTTACTGAATTCAAATCTCGGGAGTTTCCGAATCGTCTCGGATCGGGAGCACGACGTCGGGTGGTACGTGTGATCGCGAGAACAGTTGGGAATGTGCCACGTCAGACTCGAGACGAAAGATCCCCTCTCTGATATCCCGCTGTTCTGGCGCTGCACCGAAAGAGGCAGTAGTTTATTCTCTTATTTCTGAGTGAAATAGTTTAACTTAGGCAATTGTTAAGATTGGTGAGTACGAAGTTGATCTGACAACCATATACCTATTTTTGCTAACGATTCATATGTTCATATGAGGTGAGAGACGCTTGGGTTCCGTCATTTTGAGGATCGTACGACTTTCCATCTGATTTCCTCAAATATCCGATGAATCAACCTTCCTTCTAGATTAGTTTTTCTTTGTTATAGTTGAATAATTGAATTTGAACATTTCACAGTTCCTTGACCCTCTGATTTTCAATTTCTCTATTTATCTGTGCCAGTGTTTCAGTGAACACGTGGACATTTTTTCCTTTCTTGAATTTTTTTTATGTAAACTAAGATTATCAGAGATCTCGGGGAATTGTGGAAGTTTGACGATACAGAGAACTGATACAAGTGTTTCTTCATAGCCTTTTTGAAGGGAGCTAAGTCTCCGGCATTTTTTTTGGAGGGAGCTGAGTCTCCGGCATTTTTTTGAGGGAGCTAAGTCGCCGGCAACTACTTCTTGAAGAGAGCTAAGCCTCCGGCACCTTTTTGAAGAGAGCTAAGCCTCCGACACCTCTTTGAAGGGAAATAAGCCTTCAGTACCTTTTGTAGGAAGTTAAAATTTCAACTACTTTTCGAAAGGAGCCAAGCCCCAGTACCTTTTGGAAGTCTTCACACCTTCAGTACCTGCACCTTGAAGGAAATTAAACCCTCAACGCTTCTCTTTCGAAGAAACACAACCTTCACCTCTTGCAACGCTATTCCTTCTGGAGGAACTGCAACGTCTTCCTGGAGATTTAGGAGTTCGAACACTGGAAGAAGTCCCTTGCCCAGCATTGTTATAACATAATAAGTTAACAAAGAGCGAAAAAGGCTCGTGAATGATGTTTCTGACGAATTGTTCATAATTGTACATATTCTTGTCCTCATGTTTTGGTTTTTCAATTTGTGATAGTAGATGTTGTAAATAGCTATTGTCATCAGAGAGGAATAAATCTCGACTGTTCAAGTTTTGATTATCATTAGCCTGAGTAGAAGCATATTATCTCCTTTTACTTCATATAAATGTAAGGTGGTTTCATGTTCTGAGTAGCTGGAGCATCTATCGTTAAATTATTGCCTAACGTAATTGATTTCTTTAACCTTACACAATTGGTAACCAACTTAAGGCACAAGTTTCCTTGTGCTTACACAATTGGTGACCAGAGTGAAAGGGAGTGTTTTCTCTTTAACCTTACAATCTTAATGAATATTCTCCCATGTCTATGAAAAATTCAAAGTCGATTGTCTCCACTTTCGCAAAGTGTTTAGTATTCGTGAGCCTTTTGTGGAAATCGGTGCTGAGTTCTCAAGACTCGAGAGCCCTTATTTCCTAGTGCTTAGTGCTTAGTGCTCGAAGCACTTATATTCATTGCTCGTCACAGCTTTTGAAGCAGTTTTATTTGTAGAACTGATTCGCGAAAGAAGTTTGTATTATCTTTATTGGTACCCATGGTGTTTCGGATCTTATAAAGAGCATTCACATTGTGAGTCACCAGATTCAATTTAAGTGGAGCACACTGGAAAAACAGCCTTGCTATGTTGTTGACTCAGCCTTGATAAATAATTCAAGTGGACCATATTGAGATTCTTGTTTTTCATGAGTTTTCAAGGGATGCCTGTAGAGCTGTAGAGGAGGGGTGGTTTCAAATCTTGTACGAAGAGTAAAATTCCTCGAATCTATTTTGAATGGTTTTCAGAACCCTCAAGAACTCCTAACATGAGAATTATCACCTAGAGTTGAAACAGTATTTTTGAATAATGAAAAGATGATGAAATTTCTCAAGATAAATCTGTGCGGAACTAGAATGAGAATTATCGTTGCACTCATTCGAACTGATAGATGATTCCGAACACACGAAAAGTTACGCTCGAAATTCAGGGACCGTATTTTCGAGATCACTCGAGTACAACTCGCGTACGAAAATGGATGAATTTCGCACGAAAATCGGTTATCCGTATTTTCGAATCACTTTCGAAGGCTTCGTGCACGATTTGTTTCGCATGCGGTGACTCGAGTGGGTATGCACCACTCGAATATCAAACTTCGCATACGGTTTTATATTTTTCTGTAGAATTGTCAGTTTGGCGTTTTATTATGAATGTGTTGTGAATGATGTCAGGCTTGAATTTTCTTATTGAAAGAAACGTTATGAATGCAGCAAAAGCCTCAGACGAATTAGGTCCATTATAGAAAGGTGTAATGGAGTCCGGAAAATGAGATTTCGATGCCTTTTGAAGCATAGGGTGCTACATTATGACCCTACTACAGCTGCATTGAACCGGGTGATGAGGAAGTTGATGAAATTGATTATGGAATGTATGATGCCAAGTTTAATGAAAATAAAAATGAAGATCATCAACTTATTGCGATATTTTCAATAAAGGCGAAGATTGGTACATAGAGGAAGGCACGAAGGTGCTCATGACGGTCTTAATGGCCTCGTCGCGCCATTTAGGCCATTTCCACGCCAGTGAAAGCGGAAGCCTATCAACTTGGCCTTGGTTCAATGAACTAAAACACTTATTTATCGCCGTTGATGGTGCTTCTCCTGATATCCAGCATCCAGCTCTTGCAGGACCGAAGTAGGGCTCCTATCACCCCCCTAAAAACATGGGAGAAAAATAAATTCGTGAGGGAGGGAGAAGAACGTTTGTTGACGTGTTCGAAATTGATAAGCTCATCGCTCTCATTTTGTATCGTCTTGATTCGGATTCTATCCAAGACTGGGATTCATGCGTCATGTACCGAGGGCGTTTCAACTTTTCTGTTCAGGATAATGAATGATCAAAGATTCTGTGGGTATAATTAATTATTTTTTAAACAGGAATCTTGACTGGTAAACCTTCCTATCATGTTTATGTTACCACATGTGTCACAGATATCTTGGTCTATAGCATTTTCTGTGTTGTTTATGTTTTTGAAAGATTTTGAATGAGAGAAAAAGAATATAATGTAAGAACTAGAAAAATATCAACTAAACTGCTTATTATGAGTTTTGTACTGGAACATCTAGCCAAAAAAGGGTTCATCTATCGTTTGCTATCTTAGCCTTGAGAAAGAAACTATTCAGGGTTTCGAAACGTCGGCAATATAATAAATATAGTTTAGAGAATTACATTATTTTCATTGTCCAGATTCCTGTTAGAAAAAATAATTAATTCGAACTCAGATTCTGTGGGTATCTTCTGAATTCTCTAGATCGATGGACAATTCTGTCGGTGTGGCAGCGCTGTCAACTACACTCCCCGTCAATAAATTCCGGACAGGCAAAATTTTTGTCAAATTCAACCCCCTGTATCTTTTTTCGTGGTTCACCGATTTTGTTGAAATTTTCACCAGGTATAGTATTGGGTCTTGTTATATTAACCTGGAATTTACTTTGCGAAAATACCTGTAGTTCATCCGTTATAAAGAGTGAAACAAAACCTTGTTTTATACCTTTCATTTCTAAACACCCTGTGGTGAATTTGGGGCGGAAATTTTGATATCATTTAGTTTAAATTTGAAGTGTGACCCTTTCTTAACAAAATGTTTTTTGATTTACGTCAGTGTCTTTTTTAAAAAAAAAAGATACACATTTTCAAAGAAAGTGTTGCATTTTTTCAATTTTTATAACAATTTAAAACATTACAATACCTTATCTACTAGTAAACATAAACAAACATCTGAAAACTAAAAGCGTGTATTTTCACCTCGCTTTTTTATCACTTCTACCATACGACGTGGCAAACTTTCGATCCATTTCCGCATTGCTTCTGAGGGAATATTTTCCCGTTCTTCAAGAAGGGCTGTTCGTAAATCGGGCAAGGTGTTGGGCTGCCGATTTCGAACATGTCTACCTAGCTTATCCCATACATGTTCAATTGAATTTAAATCCGGCCTTCTGGCTGGCCACACGAATCGTTGAATATTCGCCTCTTCAAAGTATTCTGTTACAACCCGTGCAACGTGAGGCCTAGCATTGTTCTGCATTCACAAAAATTGCAATTCGTGAATGCATTGAGATGCATTCGTGATGAGAAAGCAAGGTGAAAATATAGGCTATTAATTTTCACATTTTTTTTATGTTCACTAGTCGATAAGGTATTGTAATGTTTTAAATTGTCATAAAAATTGAAACAATGCAACACTTTCTTTGAAAATGTGTATCTTTTTTTTAAAGCAGATACTGACGTAAATAAAAAAAAATTTTGTTAAGAAAGGGTCACACTTCAAATTAAAACTGAATGATATCAAATTTTCCGCCTCAAATTCACCACAGGGTGTTTAGAAATGAAGGGTATAGAACAAGGTTTTGTTTCACCTTGTATAACGGATGAACTGCAGGTATTTTCGCAAGGTAAATTTCAGGTTGATCTGACAAGACCCAATACTATACCTGGTGAAAATTTCAACAAAATTGAAGAACCACGAAAAAAGATACAGGGTGTCGAATTTGACAAAAATTTGGCTGTCCGGAATTTATTGACGGGGAGCAAAGTTTCCTACAAATTCAGTATGTGAATTTGTCAGATAAGTATTTGACAGTCAGACATAAAAGAAGACACCTGTGAGCCTGAGGCTGAAAGTTGCAGAACCTCCTTCGATATGATCTTTAAATCTTCATCACTTTCTCCAATCTCTCCGCAGGCATCTACTTTTTTTCCTAGCACCAATATCGCGATTTCCGACGAAAAAATGAAAAACTAGAGCCTACATCGTATCTTGAACGCCATCGAACACGAGCAAACTCCCTTGTGAAAATAAATAAAACCATCGGAGCGTAGAATGTTGCTACCGGCCGCTGCAAGATTACCCGTTGGAGGAGATAGCCGATCTGTGTTCTTAATGAACCTCTATGCCGCCCTCTCGAGAAAAACTGCCAATGAGTTTATCGTCTATAATCAGCGGTTTTGCACGGGATCGATCAACGTTTAATACGCCATGACAAAGTGGAACTTGATAATTGGGGATGAGATCGTGAGGAATGTTGTGAACTTGATTTAAGTGATTGTGACATCGAGATTTTAATTTTATTCACCGATAATTGGATAACTTCCAGAATATTCTACGAGGATTACTGAAATAGACTGCCCTACATGAGTAAGGGATATTGACTTTAATTGCAGAAAAGTATAGTTTAATTTAGATTTTGTGATGAAAATTCATATTGATATCATTTCAAGTTGCAGGAAATAGAGTTAATTCAAGCCTGTAGGTGGTTAAGAAAAATCGAGTGAAATAACGAAATCTTATTTCCAGAGAATTCAAACATTTAAAGACTATCAATACAATGTATGGCCTCCACGGGCAACAATAACAGCTTGACAACTTCTTTGCATACTACACAAGAGGTTATTGAACATTTCTTGAGGAATTTTGTTTCATAAACGAGGCAGCAGCTCTCTCAAATTATTTCAGGATTCTGGGGTGAGTAGATGATTATACAAGGTGTACTCCAATAACGTACTGATGACACATCTTTTTTTTAAAATTCATTCATCATTGTTGTTATGAAACAGATTTCATGCATTTGACGCAATGAGAAAATACTAAATAACTCAAGAATTATTAATTTTAGAAGTATCAACATGATAGAACATTATCATCATTTTTCATCGCAGAATCCAACGCAATTATCAAAAATTGGGTTCTAATTTGAAAAACGGAAGTTATAGGCTAATATTGATCCCAATTTTTGACCGAACATTTGGAACACCCTGTGACGAGTTTTTTAAAATTCTAAATATGTGAAATATTTCCACTTTTTTCGACTACAAAAACGTGAGAACGGTTTGTGCTTGACATATCTAGATTAGAAATAGAAAACATTTTACCAAATACTCTTATCTACCTTTTTTGTTTAGATTTTTTTTGATATTTCAAAAAGTATCTTAACGAATGCAACGATTTGAGTACGAATGTATTCAAGTGTGTGTCATTAGTGAGTTATTGGAATAATTTATCTTCTATGACGAAGGTCATAGTTGATATGAAACAGATTTAATGAATTCGACGCTATACGTACGACATAAAATCAGAAAATCCTAAATAACCCAAGAATTTTCATGTTTGAACATAAACATAATTTTTTTTAGTATAATCCAACGCAATTATAAAAAAATAGGGTTCTAATTTGAAAAACGAAAGTTATGGGCCAATCTTGATCCCAATTTTCGACCGAACATTTGGAACACCCTGTGACGAGTTTTTCAAAATTCTAAAAATGTACAATATTTCCACAGTCTTTGATTTCGAAAATGTGAAAACGGTTTGTGCTCAAGGTATCTAGATTAGGTATAACAAGCATAATACCGAATACGTATTTCTCTCTCCTTCTTCAGGTTTTTCTCGATATTTTTGAAAGTATTTCGACAAATGCAACGATTTGAGTGCGAATGTATTCAGAATGGCATACTCTGTCAAATTTGAAAACAAAAAAACAGAAAAAAAATTTTTGAAAATTTTTTTTTTCGCTCCCTGTATAACTGAAAGTGGTCAGGCTCTAAGAATATTTTAGCTCGGTAGATAATGTAAAACAATATCATAATCCAAATTTTCAGATTACAAATAAGTCTAGTTCTCCAGAAACGCCTAATAAGCCGTCGAACTTGGAAAACCCTGTATAATCTTCTTTAGAGCAGATCCAATGCATGAATTGGTTGAGGCTTTCGCGGCCATCGTTCAATGTAACCTATTCTTTCGAGCATTTCGGCCGTCGTCGTCGATTAGTTCTCGATGTTTCACCAGTTCGAGTATCTAGCATCTTCAGGAGTTATATTTCAGAAGATATTCATTCTCACTGGACTGAACACACTCAGGCAGTCACCAAGCCTTGATCTTTCCAACACGGAACCTGTCTCCCTGAACCTTATCCAAAGTCGAGACATCACACTTTGGCTGACTTGGAGCCTTTCCGTTACAACAACCTGAGTTAGGCCACCCTGTATCATTCCGATAGCTCTATTAGCCTTAACGATTGTTGTTATACGTCTTGGAATTTTCAGAAAAATTGTTTCAAATCGAAGCCATTGATAGACTGACTCCATTTCAAAATAAGAACATTCATGAGGCATATGCGAAGAACCAAACTTCTGAAAAAAGGCAACCAGATTGACGAAATTTCTCATACTGACTTTCATTGGATTGATTCAAGTTGTTAATGAATTTTAAATGATTTTACAACGATTTTCTCGAAGATTACATACTTTTCGAAACGATTGAATACAATATCCCTGACTCTTATGTAGCAGTATATTCTATAAGGCTATTGGTGAAGCCAACAATATAAATTCTGAAAAGGAGAAGCGCTTTGAAAGATCCTTGTGAATTCCCATTATTTGAAATTATTTCTATTCTTTTCAACTAACACCCAGAATGTTATACCTGATAGTATATTTTCTAATAATTGAAACATGTTCTCAAACTTCCGGTGAGGAATGAAGTTATTCAAAGTAGAAAGACCTTCAATAACATCTAAAGTGGTCCAAAAATGTACAGAGACTTTCCTAGATGGCAGAATAACCCTTTTTTCATGCCTATAATGTTATTTCTTTCATACTCAGATTCGTTCTCTATCAAATTCATCCTTTCAGGATCACTCGTGTATAAAAACACGTTTCCTGGTTTTTATCATGGAAATGATATGATTCTGAATGAAATAAGAAGTTCCCTAGGGCTGAAAGACATTCTGTCAGAAGCGAATGCCTTTCGTCAAAGGAACCTGGTTATTTGAAATTTAAATGAGTGTTCACGACATGAAATCATCGTTTTTTCTTTAGCTAACTTTTTCATTTTGAGGGGCATCTAACACACTCAGGTCCTTTGACACCGCGTGAAAGTTGAGGCAGATTGGGAATGAATTAACTGCGTTTAAAAAATTTTCCTCTTATGAAATTGCTTGCAAAACCTTTGAGGTTCGTGTTGGACCCATCAAAGCGTGTATGTATTTTTTGTTAAGTAATTTTCAGTTTTCCTTTCATCCTAATCGTGTCGTAGATATGAAAGTTGGTATTTTCGATGAGATATAAAGTGACTGTTGTGAATACCACCTAATATGTATGCAGGGTGTCTCATAATTAGACCGACAAACTTCCAGTATATGTTCTAAACATTATTTGGGACACTTTAGACCAAAATCATATAAGGCTAATAGGGCTATCGAAATGCTACAGGGTGACCTAACTCAGGTTGTTGTAGTGGAAATGCTCCAATTCAGTCAAAGTGTGATACCTCGACTCTGGAATAGGTTTAGGGACACAGGTTCCATGTTGAAAAGACCAAAGCTTGGTGTGTGACTAAAAACAAGACCTGCTAAGGATGTTTTCACCACCGTTTCGGCGAGAAGAAAGCCTACCTCTACGTGTAGAATGCTACAGGATGCTGTTCAAAATGCAGATGGGGTCCAAGTTTCCATCGAAACCATCAGACGACGTTTGAGAGAGGTGAATCTAGGTTTTAGACGTTCATTAAGCGGAGTTCTATTAACACGTGACCATAAGCGTCAAAGATTTGAATGAGTAAGGCAACATTTCAATGAGAACGATCAATGGCGTAGTGTCCTTTTCACTGATGAATCCAGATGGACGATTTTCAGATTCTGGAATAATAAGGGTATGGACAATCCCACGCAATTCCCTGTAGTATGTATCAATAGGAACATCCTGTATATTTATCATACTTAAGACAACAAGGTCTCAACTGTTCCAGTAACCTTACATCATCCTAAAAACTTGATGAAGATCTATACACATTGTTTATACCCATAGTCTATATTGTTATCAAATACCTGGTATTGTTTAAAAAGCAGGAAACAATGTAAATATATAAAATATCCTCCTAACAAAACAGAGCAGAGTTGAACTGAACTCATTGATTGACTGATTTATTCATTATGTATCTGTGTAAAATGGTCTAAGAAATAAACACCCTCGATGAGTCTCCACTGTATAATTTACCATCCCTCTGCTGTATGACGATTGACCGAACCAACCCTAGCGGGGTACATCACACCCCGTATTCGTCGCTATGTCCAAGAAGTCTATCCATTCCGAGGGGGTAGTGTTATGGTATGGGCCAGGAAATGTTTCAACGGGCGTACAGATCTACACATTTGTCCTGAGCATACGACTGCCTTACATGATAGAGAGCATGTCATTGAAAATGTTTTATCAAATTTTCACGCTGCTATTGGTGAAACTTTTCAATTTCTAGACGATAACGCTAGACCTCACCGTGCAGCCATAGTTGAGAATGCGCGCGAGGAGCATGGTATTCCACATTAACAAATACCTCAGCACTCACCAGATTCAAATTGATTGGGATATGCTCAAAAGAAGATTAGATAATCATCAACCTATCCCAGAATCCTCAAATGATCTGACAGAGCTTCTGCCCCGTTTATGGAACCAAAATTCTCAAGAAATGTTCAAGAACCTCGTGTGTAGTATTAAAACAAAATGTCATTGTGTTATTGATGCCAGCGGAGGCCATGCATTTTAATGATAGTCTTGAAATACTTGGGAATTGTCTGGGATTGAAATTTCGTTATATTACTCGATTTTTCTTAATTACCCTGTATACGCTGCAGACCTACAAGCTGAAATTAAGTTCCTGCAACTTGAAATCATATTAATATGAATTTCCATTACAAAATCTCATTTAAACTATATTTCTGCAATTTAATTCAATATCCCTTACTCATGTGGAGCAGTAGTGGCCTCTTCGGTTTTTGTCCACCATGCTAGTGACGCATAGGTGACAACGGGGCGTACCACGGCAGTGTATAACCATAGTACCATATCTGGTCTCATTCCCCATGTTTTTCCAAAGAGCCTCTTACAGGCCCACATGGCCCTTGTGGCTCTGGAAATGGTTTTTTCCACATGTTTCCTCCAGTTGAGCTTGCTGTCCAGGATGACTCCCAGATAGTTACACTCACTGGAGAAATTGAGAGTCTGTCCATTCAGAACCAGAGCTCTTAGATTAAGATTCCTTCTTCTAGTGAAGGGAATCAGGGTGGTTTTGGACGGATTAATTGTCAGTCCCTCCTCTTCGCACCATCTTTCAATTATCCTGAGGGCAGATTGCATGCGGCTGCTCAGTGTGCCTTCATGCCTACCTCTCACGGTTACCACCAGATCGTCAGCATATGCCTGAGCGTTGTAACCGTCTGCCGTAAGCTTCTTCAAGAGACCATCCATGACCAGACACCACAGCAAGGGTGATAGTACCCCTCCTTGAGGGCATCCCCTGCATGTAAGCACTGTCACCTCAGTTTCTCCCAGATAGGCTGTGACGGTTCGCCCTTTCAGCATTGCCGATATCCATTTTACAGTGGTGATTTCCACCCCTTTGTTTTTAGCAGCATTGCATATGGAGTCATGTAGGGTATTGTCAAAGGCCCCTCCAATGTCTCCGAACATTGCCAGCATAATCTCCTTTGAGGTGAGAGTGCCTTCCACGTCCACAAGGAGGTGGTGCAGGGCGTCTACTGCACACAATAAAATTGACCAAAAAGCTGAAGGAATGACGTTAACTTTCGCAATAAATGGGACAAGAAGCATATGTTCGAAAGTTCTGGTTCCCAAATAAGATCAGCGATACGCCAACGCGATATACGCCAAGGTGCTCATGAAAAATTAGGCTTTGCCATTCGTCCGCAGATCGAAATCTCTCCCGGAACAATTTCTAGCCGATCCTAGAGTCCCTCAAAAAAAATCCCGCGGTACCGTTATCGCCGTCCGTAAAAGGCGTGCAAGTGCAGAGGAGATGCACGAGCCAAGGACCAAGATGTCATTAGGTCGGGTCCGTATCAGTCGGAACAACGGGCCCGGCCAATTATTTCGATCACGAAGGACGCGAATATCAGCGAATACGTGATATGAGCGATCCTCTCGACAAAAGACATAGTTCCTGGCGAATTATGCTAAACTTAATAGCGGTGTATTTGGGAGATCCTTGTGTGGCTTTGCGGAGCGTGAGAAGATTGTTGAAGGCTCTTTGGTGGAACTGCTACGTGGAATTCGAAGACTGAATGTGCTCCATGTTGTTCGAAAAAATCTACATGAACGAAAAAAATTCAGTGTCAAATCCATAATAGATATTATAATAAAATATCAAAACAGGTTATCCAAATAAGAAAAATGTCAAAACTACTATACAGGCTGGCCATTTGAAAACGAAACAGACGAGATTACAGACGAAATAAATTTTTTCGATAGAAATGCTCGGACAGGTAGATTTCTGTTTCGAGGGGGACAATTTGAGATGTAGGTTACGGACGCATAGCGCTTCAACCCTTGCTACTACCCCCAATTTTTGAATAGGGAAGATGGGGTGAGTGATACCTCATTTGAAAGGTATTTTTATACTGATTTCAGCACAGTAATTGTTTTTTCATTTTATGCATTAGTTCTCGAAATATTCTTGACTAAGCATTTGAAAATGAAGTGGTGTTTTCATGGCACTTGTAGTGTTTTTTTGTGAAAAACCTTTCAAATGAGGTATCACTCACCCCATATTCCCTATTCAAAAATTGGGGGTGAGGGTTGTAGTAGCAAGGGGTGAAGCGCTATGCGTCCGTAACCTACATCTTAAGTTGTCCCCCTCGAAACAGAAATCGACCTGTCCGAGCATTTCTATCGAAAAAATTTATTTCGTCTGTAATCTCGTCTGTTTCGTTTTCAAATGGCCACCCTGTATTTCGAGAACTAATGCATAAAATGAAAAAACAATTACTGTGCTGAAATCAGTATAAAAATACCTTTCAAATGAGGTATCATTCACCCCATCTTCCCTATTCAAAAATTGGGGGTGAGGGTTGTAGTAGCAAGGGTTGAACCGCTATGCGTCCGTAACCTACATCTTAAGTTGTCCTCCTCGAAACAGAAATCGACTTGTAAGAGCATTTCTATCGAAAAAATTTATTTCGTCTGTAATCTCGTCTGTTTCGTTTTCAAATGGCCACCCTGTATGTCATACTGAAACCTGACTAAAACGGACATTGGCGTTATGCGTGTTGCCAGATTGTCAGGTTCTTCCTATATTCATGGATGTGAACTGGCATTGAATTTTTTCCGAGCTATATCGACCTAAGTCCAATTTTTTTCATTTTAATCGAGGTCGTGAATAACGAATATGCAATTAGTTTTTCCCCACGATAAGTATTTTGGGAAATGAATCACTTTTTGTGGAAAATTTGGTCAACTCTGAAGTGCTGTAGCTGCAGAAAAATCGCACTGGAGGAATTCTGATTTTTTGCTCATAGATTGATCCTTCACAAATGGGAAGGCCAAATTTTGATCCACAGTTCACATTTTTTCATTTTTTTCCGCGAAGGTCCAAAATTTCCAATTTTCCATCGACCTTAACTTGAAACATAATCTTTTCAGCTGAACTTTGTTCGCATATTCGTAATCTACGGACTCGAATTAGTCAACAGTATAAATTTGGTTCTGATCGTACAAAATCTTTTTTCGAAAAATCGCAATTTTTTCTATATGCAGGGTGATTGTTTATATTTCACTCAATAGCTATCCCAGTTAATATTGGTCGTACAAAAACGTTTGAATGGGCAAATTGTGAGTATTTTTTATGGACATTCAGAATTCAGTATCTAAGTAATTCATAAAGGCATCGAAAACCTGAAAATTTTATTTTTCTAATCGGTAGAGCTCTTCTCTTTCTTCTGATTTCAAATAAAAATACTTCATACTTCAGGTTGATTTCGGTAGTTTTTGGAAAATATAAATAGTTCCTTCTAAATCTAAGGCAGCTGTGGAATGCCACACGATAACGATGCGATTTTTTTATACCAAAGGAAACTTGGATAAAATAACAACTGATATTTATTTTATTTATATAGTTACTAATTAAGTGTTCAAATGGCCCTCATATACAGTCGATATCTTTCAATTCATTTTTTAAGGGTTTTCCTTACCATTTATGGAATATATTGAGGTTTTCAATTATTTCTACCTCTGTTCTGAATTTAAACTGTTCAATATTTCGCGGAGGGGCCATATAAAATTTATATTTCGAATATCCCCATAAAAAAGTGTCGAAGGAGGTTAAGTAGGGACTATCAGGAGGCCATAGAATAGAACTTCGATATAAAGAAATCACATATTCTCGAGTGGCCTTACACAGTTGCCTTTGATTGAGAGGAAAAAAACCTATATTTTTGAAAGACTGCCGAAATATACACAATAAAGTGTATATATATATCTGAAATCAGAAGAAATACAGGGTGTACCATTGAAAAAACATTATTTCAGAACAAATTTTCAGGATTTCAATGCCTTTATGAATTCCTTTGTACTGAATTCTGAATGCTCATGAAGAATACTCCAAATTTGTCCATTCAAACATTTTTGTATGATGAATATTAACTGAGATAGCTATTGAGAAAAATATAAACCTGTATCTCTATGTATGGAAATTCTCCGATGAACACCAAAATTTAACCACTGACTGAATCGGAATTGTAGATTACGAATAAATGAACAGATTTTTTCTGAAATGTATATTTTCTTGGTTATGATGAAAAATACAAAATTTCAGACCTTGGCGGAAAAAAATCCGAAAATTTGAAATGTTCGCGATATGTATATTAAGATTACAAGTTTCCAGTTAATAATCATCAATCTACAAGAAGAAAAATCAGCATTTGTCCAGTGTGATTTTTCTGGCTTCTACAGCTTTTCAAAGTTGACCAAATATTTGAAGATATTCCACGAAAAAATATTTGCTTCACGAAATACTGACCGTGGAGGAGAAATAATTGCATATTTGTGATTTACGACCTCGAATTAGTTGAAAAAATGATCTGGGTCGATATAGAAAAAAAAAATTATTTTTCGGACTCGAATATTTTCTTTTTCGTCTCGAGATATGAAAAGACAAAAAAAATTGTTTTTCCTCTAAGATCAGTATTTTAAGAAATAACTCACTTTTTGTGCAAAATCTTCGAGAAGTTTGTCAACTTTGAAGTGCTATAACATCCGAAAAAATCACACTCGACGAATGCTGATTTTATTCTTGTAGATTGAAAATTTTTTTATTATAATTCTGTAGGACCTCTCAATGCGAATAAATCAAGATGTACTGATGATACTGAGACCATTCCAACAGAACAAATAAAGATTAAAATATTTCGGACACCTGAACATTTTTGTGCTGCATGTGAACTCAGCACTAAATCATAGAAATGCAAATTACTAAAAACATATGGCTAATGATGCTGCAATAGTATATTCTACAACAAGTTGCAGATTCCAATTCCAATTCCTATTCCAACACGCATGAGTTATGGAGTTGCCTCTGTCATTGTATTACAGGATATTTCCTCTATTTCAGTCAAGTTTTATGAAATACTTTTGAAAAATTGACTAGTGACTTTTGTATTGTATGATGGCAGTTGATGTGACTTATGAAATTTGAATTGATTTGATTTGGAAATTTATAGGATCGGAAGTCTGTATTTGACAACGACAAAACGAAAAATATAACTGAGAACAATGCTGTAATGAATTCCTCACAGCACTACTTTTAGTACAGTAATGAACTCATTACGATACCGAAATAGAGAAAAGTTTCATACGGTACAAATTGGGTTCTAAATACTGAACTCACTTTCAGAACTTGTTCCGCCAACTTTTCGCGAAATACGCAGACATTCAAGTCTCATGAATCTAAATACGACCAGTAAAATTTTCCCCAACATGCGATAACGATGAAACATGAATGCATCGCAGCATTCAAATGTCCGTAAAGTTTATCCTCTCCCATCAAGCTGAACAAACTCAATTCAATTCGATCCTAGGAGAGGCCATCACTGAAATTACAAGGTACACACTGCTCGTTTTGCGAAATAATCTCATGCGATACGCTAGGATTATTCCCGAATGACATAATCGACTGAAGACGGTTCTACCGTCAAACAGAAACGGGTAATCGAATTGCGAGATAATCGGTTTCTACTCGCCGTAAATTTGAAGCTTGGACAACAATCCGAATTTATCTTCCTCGTTGTGTTCGCGGAATCGATAATTTGTGATTGATACGATGCCCATCTGGATGGGAATTACAGAGGCTGTATAGCCTCTGCCCTTTCAATTCAACCCTCATGAATTTTTTATAACCAATAGGAGTTCTTGTTCGCGTGCAGACAACTGAAGAATTTCGAATAGAAAAAAGTCATCCGGTGCCTCATCGGGGAAATATAGTCGTTAGGAGGTCATACTGATGAATATTTTGATGTTATACAGGGTCTTTCACGAGGAACCTCCTGAAAATTTCATCTCTTTGGCGTGAAGGGAAAAGAAATAGCTGAAAATTAAAGACGAAAAACAGTTTTTTGTGAATCACTCAGAAAATATCCACTTTAGGGCAAGGGTGTGATGCATACACTCACATTATTTTTTAACGTAGATTCAATATCTGCCATAAAAAAATGGGGTTCTAATTTGAAAAAATTGATTTTTCACGATTTTGTCATCCCTAACTTTGAAAGCGATTTTTTTACCCCCTGTATCATGAATCGCGATTTCGATTTTTAATGTGGATACATCAATCTTACATCTTGAAAAATCCCAGAAATGAAAATTTTCCATCCAAAAACCCCGAAGTTATTCTTGTTTCAGCGGAGCTCTATTTTCGATTTTTTTTTTCGAATTTTCCGCTCAGAGAGAATTTTCCAACCAAAACTGAAGAATGTTACATCAAAATAACTTGAAATTTTCTAAAGAATCTATTTCTGCAGTAAAAAAAATGGTGTTTTAATTTGAAAAACGGAAGTTGACGTCATTTCCGGAAAAACCGGAGGTGCTCATGCCTTGAAAATATTTTAGATTTCATCAGCATCGTGAAATACTTATAAGTGCTGAATTTCATGAAAATACGTTCAGTAGTTTCCCGTATAAATATGGGTGAGGTTCCTCGTGAAAGACCCTGTATAAACTGCTTCCAAAGAGTTAGGGATATTGACTTAAATTGCAAAAAAATATAGTTTACATGAGATTTTGTAATGAAAATTCATATTACTATGATTTCAGGTTGCAGTCTGTAGCGTATACAGATGGATAAGAAAAATCTAGTAAAATAACGAAATTTTTTTCCCAGAGAATTCAAGCATTTTAAGACTATCAATGCAATGTATGGCCCCCACAGGCTTCAATAACAGCTTGACATCTTCTTTACATACTACAAATAAGGTTGTTGAACATTTCTTGAGGAATTTGGTTCCATAAACGGGGCAGAAGCTGTCACAGATCTTTTGAGGATTCTGGGGTAGGTTGATGATTAGCTAATCTTCTTTGGAGCATATCCCATGCATGTTCTATGCAATTCAAATCTGGTGAGTGAGGAGGTATTGGTAAATGTGGAATTCCAAGCTCCTCGCGCGCATTCTCAACTATGGCTGCACAGTGTGGTCTAGAGTTATCGTCTAGAAATTGAAAAGTTTCACCAACAGCAGCGTGAAAATTTGGTAAAACATTGTCAATGACATGTTCCCTATAGGTTAGGGCTGTCATATTCCCAGGACAAATGTGTAGATCTTTGCGCCTATTGAAACATGTCCCGGTTATACCATAACACTATCCCCTCGGAATGGATGGACTTCTTGGACATAGCGACGATTACGGGGTATGCGTGTGATTGTCCATACCCTTGTTCTTCGAGAATCTGAAAATCGTCCATATCTGGATTCATCACTGAAAATGACACTACGCCATTTATCGTTCCAATTTATATGTTGCCTTGCCATTTCCAGTTTTTGACGCTTATGGTCACGTGTTAATGCATTTTGATGAGTATTCCGTAGCATTCTACACGTAGATGTAGGCTTCCTTCTCGCCGAAACATAATAATAATAATAATAATAAATCTTTATTCCAAAGAAAAACTGTCAATACAATACATTATCAAGCATTTAGTGGAATAGCGTTTAGAGAAGATTTTCATCTACATCTATATTCTTCTAAAAGAATATGGCTCAAAATTCATGAGTAAATTTTTCACTTCAGTTTTGAAATGGCTTAAACTATTGATTTTTTTCATATGTTCCGATAATTCATTGAATAATCTTATAGCTTCATAAGATGGATGTTTTTCGTGCTTTGTTGGTCTATGTTTTGGATACAATATGTTGTTATTTCTAGTACTATAATCATGTCTTGAGGAGCATTGCACAAAATTATTTTTTATTTTTAAAAATGTATTTCAAACACTCATATATATAAAGAGCAGTGACCGTCATTATATTATTTCTTTTGAAAATTCCCCTACAAGATTATAGATATATTTCAGTTTGAACATATTTCTGATTACCCTTTTTTGTATGATGAAATTTTCGGATATACTTGAGTTGGCTCCATGAAAACTAAGACCAAACCTCATAATGCTCTCGAAATTTGAATAATGAAACGGTGATAAAACGATCCTGAGCAGGTGTTGCTTTTCGTCGCCCACCAAACCTTGGTCTTTCCAACATGGAACCTGCCTTCCTTAACCTATTCCAAAGTCGAGATATCACACTTTGGCTGAATTGGAGCCTTTCCCAACAACAACCTGAGTTAGGTCACCCTGTAGCATTCCGAGAGCCTTATTAACCTCAGCGTTTGTTAATTTACGTCTTGTCATTTTCAGAAAACTCGTTTCAAATCGAAACCGTTGATAAACTGACCCCATTTCAAAATAGGAACATTCATGAAGCATATGCAAAGAACCAAACTTTATAAAAAAGGGGACCAGATTGACGAAATGTCTCATACTGATTTTTATTGGATCGATTCAAGTGTTATTGAGTTTTAAATGATTTTACAGCGATTTTCTCGAAGATTACATACTTTTCAAAACGATTGAACTGAATACTTTATCCCTAACTCTTGTAGGGCAGTATTTTTCGTCTCATTTGAAGAGGCACATTTTCTAAACAACTATACCCTTCTTGAATTCAAGATACAAAATCATATCCACATCTCCAAATAAAGGCATACTTTCACAATACAGAAAAAATGAATGGAATAGAATTAACATAAAACACGCTGCAGATCGCTGAAGGTTGGAAATGGAAAAAAATTGCACACGGAAAAAAAGTTTACAATGAAATTATCTTTCGAATGATACGATAAAAAAGATATATGTTCCTATAAAATTAATTGATAGCGCCGTGATGCCTGTTGTCCATATTTTTCAAGTAGATTGTTCAGGCATCTCAAGACCACATTGACTTATTCAAAACGCCATTCACAGATTGAAAAAATGGTTATACGTTTTCGAGAAAATTGGGGTTACCAAGATAAGTGAATCACCCTGTACATTTTGGGGAAATTTCTCGGTTACAGCTCATTTTGCTGTACCTCTTTACATCGCATTAGCTCATGTCGCTATATCATGTATACTAATCCTACCATTTTCTGCATACATCCGCCTCCATCAGTGCGAACTTGACTCGGGGCAAGCGAAATCAACAATTCGCGTAACTGTAATGGAATTCTCACTCCTACTAGATGGTGAGCAATCAAGAACATAAAATCCCTCATAAGAAACCGAATCGTGTCCCACATTTCCTGCATTTGCATTCAAACGACTCCGATCCCGTTAAAATGTTGGACATATCTGCTGTGTGGGATCTTACTGTGTCACGACCTCTGGATCTCTATCGTCTAACACTCTTGGATCTTGAAGATGAAGAATGGCGGAAGATCACCCTTAATGATCGCAGCCTTTAGTAATTACTCTTCAGGAAAAGAATAAAATTGGAGATAAGATGATTATATCACTGTAGGTTCAGCAGTTCTCGAATTTATTCGTCTGTTTTATCATCTTCTCATGGGGGTAGAACCTTTTGCTATTCATTTCTTCACTTTCTGGGATATGTCTTGGTCGCCATAAGGTTCTATTTAAAAATTTCAGTTACTCGCATAGGATTTGCAGCAAAAGTTGGAAGTGAATAAACGAACGCCATTATTTATTGAGGTCCTCTTTTATGAGTACATGGTGGACAAAATTGCTGATACTTGAACTACAATTTTTTTACCGTGGGAGCGAGAGGAGAATGAATGACACATTGAGGTAGTCTTTTTTAGAGAAACTGATAATGCCATCAACTGCATTCCTCTATCTTCTCTTCGGCGATTCCAACTTTGGTCATTATCTCCGTTTCTGTTTGTGTTAGGATGTTGAAATAAAAGATTATTCAGGCACTTTTTTCACAGCAATCCAGTAGCGTACTTTGTTTTTTCCCAAGAGGTTTCCTTGCTGAGCTATAACATAAAGTTGTGTTTTTACTCATGCAAACAATGTATTCGCTGCAATCTTTATCACTACCAAGAAACAGTGTAATGAATATGTGCATGAAAGTGTATAATTCATTGCCTGTAAGAATACGAAGAACAAATACAGAAAGCCTTTTCAGAAAAAAAAAACATGATTTATTAGTGCAATGTGAACCATACACTATTATGAATATTACCAATTTTGTGAACACCAATGATGGCGATTGATTTTTTTCTATTTTTTGGTTTATGAATTCAGTTGATTATTGTGTAAATCTTTGGAGATCATGAAATGTCTCTTTTTTTGCCTTGATTCTATTTTATTATGAAAATCAATAATTGTTGATATAACTATTTTTCTATTCGATTCTATTCTATTTTATTCAATAGTTTGAAATGGCTTAGAAGGAAACGTAATTTTTTTCCTGTTTCAGAAATACATATATTATACATCATACATCGCCCTCAGATCCATTCAGATATCATGAACATTATAGTTTGTATTTGAAATTTGAATTTTTGAGTATTGAGTGGGCTGAATCACAGTTCAATTTGTCTACGCATGGTGTCATTATTATTTTGCGATTGAATACTTGATTCAATTCTCTGTGGTTTGATATTTATTCAGGACCACTATCATTTCGAAGTCATCATTGCTGCTAAAATAAATATTTTAACATAATATCATATTTCCCGTAGTTTTCGAATATTTCCATATTGCCAGCAATAATGACTTCGAATTCTAATAATTGACAGTTGTTCTGAACAGAGATCAAACCACGGAGAATTGAATTAAACATTCGAAGGTAAAATAATAATGACACCATGCGTAGAGATATATCATTCTGTGATTCAGCCTACTTAATACTCAATAATTAAAATTTCGAATACAAACTAAATTTTTCATGATAACTGAATGAATCTGAGGGCGATGTATGGGATATTTCTGAAACGGGAAAAAATGGCGATTCTTTCTAAGCCATCCCAAACTATTGTTTCCATAAGAAAAAACAAAACTTTATGTTATAGCTCAGCAGGAAAACCTCTTGGAAAGAACAAATTACGCTACTGGATTGCTATGAAAAAAGTGCCTGTATAATGTTTTCATTTCAACATCCTAGCACGAACAGAAACGGAGATAATGGCCAAAGTTGAAGTCGCCCAAATTTCAAAACAAAAGAAGATAGAGGAATGCAGTTGATGGCATTATCAGTTTCTCTAAAAAATACCATCGTAACGTGTCATTCATTTTCCTCTTTCTCTCACGGTTAAAAAGTTGTAGTTCAGGTATCACCAATTTTGCCCACCTCGTACTTTGTTATTCATTCATCAAAAGAATTCTCTTTATTTAAGAGGTAAAGAGGCAACTTTTTTTATATTTTACAATTCCTTCATTGTAGTACCTTGTGATGAACAACATTTTTAGTTTTGTCCCGGGTGCCAGAATAAATAGGGCAGATTGTCCTTTGTGAATAGGCACTTATGCGCAAAGACCTTAGAATTCCAAGGATAAGACGTTTAGGCAACTCAAAATACCCAGTAATTGTTCACATTGCCATCTGGGATTTGTTCAAAATATTTTCGGTAGTGTTCGGAAGAAAGATAGGTGTTATAACACATATATCTTAGATGCTTTAATATTATAAGCAAATGTAGTTTACTGAATTAATATCAAATATGATACTTTCACGAAAATGCTATTAATCGTAGCGATACCTACTAGCGTTATTCGCAAGATAGAAAATTATTTCCTATTTTTCTTCCATTTCATCAAATTTTTCAGAGTTTTAATGTATTATATGTTAACCCCGTCGTAAAAGAATCCAACAAAAAATATCTTTCATTAACAAACAGTTCATCCAATCCTGAGTTATAAATGGTGTAACCAACAACACAGCCGACTTAGTTTCATATATCAAGATACGAACACCTCACACTCTTTGTCGACACCCTGTATAATTATTTTGTAACCATCTGCTACGTTGCCTCTCACGCACTCTACACTACACCCCTTTTTTACTGAACTATGAATAGGACGTCGCCATATTCGTAAATATCATAGATAGACGATAGAAATTCGAAAATTTCACCCATTTGAAAAAGATGTTAACGCTCTTGTTGATAGAAACAACCGTAAAAAAAAAACCATCCCGAAGCCAGCAATGTGCAATCTAGATTAGACGCTTGATTGCGCTCGGCCGCAATAATCAAATCGAAATACCTCTAGAAATTAGTTTTTCAGGATCATCTCATTTATGGGTGTACCGTGCCCAGTGACCCACTGACATCCGAGCTAATAGACTGTGGCGGCAACTGTTCCTATTTTGAATAATTATACTTGCACGATTTGGCAACAGATGTCCGCGAACGGTAATACTGCATAGACGCTCGACATGACTCTCATTTAGATTCATAATTGGACGATGGAAGTCTACAGGTTCATTAGTTGTGATTATTTGTATGAGATAGAGTTCTTCCTAGAATCCTTTCCAGAAAAAATAAGAAGACATGGAGAAGAAATTGGAGATGAGGAATGAAAAACATGGATTGTTTCTAAAACAGAAACAATGACTCATTAACTGATGTGAAAAAAAGTAAATTCGAGCGTATGGAGGACTTTAACTGGAGTACCACAAGGCTCAATTCTTGTTTCGATTTCCTTCAATCGATTTGACAACCTTGCTTACTCCTCATAAACTGACATGATTGATCGAGAAAAACTTTTTGATGCAGTCACAAATCGACTAATATTTCGATGACGTTATGTTCACAAATACCTAAGCTCTTTCGATTATTGGAAAATATAGTATCAGGTAAAAACAATCTGGGTTTTTTTTGATAATAATAGAAGAAATTTCAAATAATGGGAATTCACAAGAATCTTTCAAAGCGCCTCTCTTTTTCAGAATTTATATTGTTGGCTTCGCCAAAAGCCTAAGAATATACTGCTCCAAAAGAGTAAGGGATATCGTATTCAATCGTTCTGAAAAGTATGTTATCTTCAAGAAAATCGCTGTAAAATCATTTAAAACTCAATAAAAACTTGAATCGATCCAATAAAAATCAGTATGAGACATTTCGTCAATCTGCTCGCCTTTTTCCTGAAGTTTGGTTCTTTGCATATACTTCATGGCTGTTCTTATTTCGAAATGGAGTCAGTTACGGCTTCGATTTGAAACGAGTTTTCTGCAAATGCCAAGACGTAAATTAACGAACGCTGAGGCTAATAGGGCCACCGGAATGCTACAGGGTGGCTTTACTCAGGTTGTTGTAGCGGAAAGGCCCCAAGTCAGCCAAAGTGTGATATCTCGACTTTAGAATGGGTTCAGGGAGATAGACCAAGGCTTGCTGGGCGACGAAAAACAACACCTGCTCAGGATCGTTTCATCACCGTTTCGGAGAGAAGAAAGCCTACATCTTCGTGTAGAATGCTACGGAATACTCTTCAAAATGCAGATCGGGAGCAAGTTTGCATCGAAACCATCAGACGACGTTTGAGAGAGGTGAATCTAGATTCTAGACGTCCATTAAGAGGAGTTCCATTAACACGTGACCACAAGCGTCATAGACTGGAATGGAACATATCAATTGGAATGATCAATGGCCTAGTGCCTTTTTCACTGATGAATTCAGATATGGACGATTTTCAGATTCTCGAAGAATGAGGGTATGGACAATCCCACGCATACCCCGTAATCGTCGCTATATTCAAGAAGTCCATCCATTGCGAGGGGTTAGTGTTATGGTATGTGCCGGCATATGTTTCAACAGGCGCCCAGATCTACAAATTTGTTCTGGGAATTTGACCACCTCACACGATAGGGAGTATGTCATTGACAATGTTTTGCCAAATTTTCACGCTGCTATTGGTAAAACTCTTCAATTTCTAGTAAATAATACTAGTCCAGCCATGGTTGAGAATGCACGCGAGGAGCTTGGTATTCCACGTTTACCAATACCTCCGCACTCACCAGATTTGAATTGCATAGAACATGCATGGGATATGCTCCAAAGAAGATTAGCTAATCATCAACCTACCCCAGAATCCTCAAATGATCTGTGACAGCTTCTGCCCCGTTTATGGAACCAAATTCCTCAAGAAATGTTCAACAACCTCGTGTGTAGTATGCACAGAAGGTGTCAAGCTGTTATTGATGCCCGTGAAGGCCATAAATTGTATTGATAGTCTTGAAATGCTTGAATTCACTTTCATCTTAACCACCCTGTATACGCTGCAGACCTACAGGTTCAAATTAATTTTATTTCCTGTAACTTGAAACCATAGTTATATGAATTTCATCATCAAATCTCATTTGAACTATATTTTTTTGCAATTTGAGTCAATATCCGTAACTCATGTGGAGCAGTTCATTTCAACCACCACTTATCGGTACAGCCATTTATTGCAAAACGGCGGAAGCAATGTTGTACACCTGATAGATTCTGATTTACCTAAATTATCGACAGTTGGTTCTTTGAACATGCACTGTATGTTTTGAGAGTTGAATATTCAAAAGACGTTTCTGATTTCTTCAGTGGGTCGTAAATCCAATGAAGTAGCAGTGCAGATTTTAGTAGGTTCTAAAGCTACTGAATTCAGGGTGGTTTTTTAATTGTGGAGGGTCGTAAATCCACTACAATAGGAGTGAAACTTGCGGTGGTATTTGCAGGTTTTTATTGTGTAATACACAAGAAGGTTGAATTCAATGTTTAAGGTATTGGAACAGTTTCTATATTACAACTATTTGAAAACGTTAGGATTCCATCATAATGTTACTTGGATCGATATTCCCGAAATTATGCTAGTTGAAAAAACCAGTTCTGAAATGAGGTGAAGTAACTTGCATCGTATTAATTATGTGGAATTATCCATTCAACTAGATTGAGATTCAATTTCCGGGAAAATATTCCAATATGGTTTCTTGGTGCCTTTGGGTTCTTCTGAAACACACTTCTCTTATGTTCTTTGGGGAGACAACACCAACCTAAACTTTCAACTCAAAGATGGAGAATACCAACATAATTTCGATTTTTACAGGTGTCGAGAATACTTGACGCACTATCGAGATATTTTGGCAGCGTGAAGACGAATATTCAAAGGTTTTAATATGATATTTACTTCTATAGTTTTTGTTTCGTATTTGGATTAAGTTTATCATTTCTATTTAATCTTTTCAACTGTAGAATATTGAAGTTGTGGAAATGAATATATCGTATTCTACCGAGTACAATCTCTTCCAACCGTCCTTAATTTGACATCTCAAATTCTTCCTCTGTGCCAATCCGGATGATCCGTGATCAATCGGAACCCGATCCTAACCTTTAAGAAGAAGAAGAACCTGCTAGTATTTTTATGGTACCGTCCGAGCGCATCCGATTATGCAAAATTAATTCCTTTGTCGAGCTCAATTACGCCCGGAATCGCTCGGATGCAACATGGCCGATCCCTGATGAATAATGAATACGGAATGAATTGGATGCTGATGGTCCGGGAGATGGCTCACATACCAGGAAGACATGGGGAATATTGCTTAGAATTGCTGGAAGTCTCAACGTATGTGGCGAATAGTTAGTTGGATCGCAATGGAGCAGAAGAGTAGTTTTTATGTAACAGTCGTTTGAGTCAATTGATATGAGTTTTTTTGAAAATGGACATCATCGAGTATCGAGCTGTCATTAAACATTTTTTCAAGGCAAACGCCTACGCAAATCTGTGTAATGGAGACTGCACCATCATTCATGACTGTGATATTTTCGGCAGCTGAATTAAAACGTGACCGGCAGAGCTTGAAAGACGAAGAACGTTCGGGAGGTCCAAAAACTGCAACGATTATTTAATCGCCATAACATGTACAGGACAATTCTCCCCTGTTGAGAATTGAGCATTGCACCCCTCAGACCTCATCCTCAGCTACGCCTATGGTTGGATCACAGCGCCACGCCAAATCCACTCCAGCAGCTCTTTGGTCGGCTGATTGACTGCTCGCGTCAAATTAGTCTCCTCTGTGTACGAATCAGCTGACAGATTCACTCATATTCATTAATTAAATCAATTAATCGATCTCTGACTGTGCAAATCTTGTAAATTAGAATTTTCAAAAAGTCACCTCGCTTAATAACTGATCATCTCGTTCATTTCTTGAAGTAACTAATCCTCAAAAAGGTGAGTGAATTCTCAGAATCCTTAATTATTGCATATTCCATGTTATTTTCCTGCTTTTTATAAGGTTTGAAAATTTGTCCACGTTTCACATCATGAAAATCTATGAAAATATTGGTAATCCTCTCTCCCTTTATTCTAATAAGATCTCTATCGCGTTAAACTAATGCAATGGATTTCTCGAAGATATATTTTGGTATCCTTTTGCAGTTCTCATAGATTTTTCAGATATCTCTAGACTCCTCACATGGAAATCATCATTTGCTCCAAGAGTGAACATTTTCTGTGGTAATGAATACTGATTTGTTATATTCTCATGTGCATCTCATTGTCTTAATCGATTCATCTCATTTCTCAACTATGTATTCACTTCTCACAATACTTACTGATTATTATTCTCGAGTTTCAGATTAATGAAAATCCTTAAACGCAAAGGTGAATCATGGAATCTGTCTTCTCTCTCAATAAAACCAAGTGAACTTCTCTGAAGTATTTGAACGATCAAGTAGCTCAAACATTGAACCTGATTGATAGCTTCAATCCCCTTGAGCGGTCTCCTCAAATATTGATAAAACCATTCAACTGGTATGATCTCCTCATTATACATAAGAAATTATCAATTTCATTCATCTGAAGCACTCAGCAAGTAAGATCTCAAGCCTTCTGCTTTGTCGAACCAACGGTTTGGTGGTTATTAATTCATACATATAGTACACTCATGTTATATCCCCATAATTGTCAATTGTAGCTTCTATTTTCCTGATGAACACTAACCCTGCTTACTACAAGCAGTTTGTCACTGTAAATGTCGTCTCAATTGATTAGCATTCTCTTTACAGACCAACTTAATAGATCATGAATATTAATTTCTCAATCATTTTTCACGCAAAGTGAACGTTCTCAAATTTTATTTTTCATTCATAAATTCGAATTCCTGGGAATTCGTTTCATTCATTTATATCGGCGGAAAATATTAAAACCAGCTGTGAATCTTGTCACCCCGCGCATCTCCTGCGGTTGAATGAATTATTGTGCACATGATTTTCAACAGTTAGAGTCGGTTTCACAAAACTTTAATTGTGCGATTTAAAAACCTTACGTAAATTCGAACCAATCGAATCACTCGTTTCGAAATTTCAACGAATTGCGGTGGCTCCAATTAATTTAACGGTACAAAAAAAGTTTTGTGAAACCGACCCTATGTATGCATCTTCACGTACAATACGAAAGATTGACATATGTGCCTTTTTTTACTGCTTCCATTCTCGCGAAATTGATTCAGTTTTCACAATTTCCGAAAATTATTGTATCCTGTCTCCACTTCATCGATTTCAAAGTGAAATTAAGTTGAATTTAAAAACATTATCCGTTTATTGAACATTGAACAAAAACATTGGATCGAGTTAGTTCGCCTTTGGCGGTGTCGTGCAAGGTGACGATCCCAAGGACAAGTGGAATTTGATCAACATTTCAGCACATCATTACAAGGACCTTCCACCCCGGTTCAGTTTGTTGAGCTCAATCAATCTGCTTCTGGAGCGTGAGTACAATCATAAGGTCCATCTTCTCATCTTCATCTACACAAGGGTAAGAATCGATATTGTTGATTCAATCGCATTTGTCCTTATTCGTAATTTGTTGGGATTTTCTTACAAATAAAATACAGTCCATTAGTTTTCCAAATATTGAAAACGTCACAATTACAAAGTTTCAAAGGGTTGAACCACTTCAGTTTTCAACTGAATTTTCCCCAACATAATTTTTGGTCCTTCGGGCCGGATATTTAGTGCCGTTTTGTTAATTTCTTCGAAAACTTCAGTTTTTCGAAGCAAAATTCAGATATTCTCATTTTATAGTAGTCGTTTGAATCAAAGTTCACACCATCTTGGATATTCTACAGATTCTTCACCATCTGGTGACAACGTTCACAGCTGAGATTTATAATTATTGTATGATATGTTCACATTTGTAATAATCTCAATGAAGAACAGACTTAGACTACAAAGTTTTCAATATACGTACCTATCTCCTCTAAGGCCTGATCTCACTTCTATTACAACTCAGCCTACTCTAATGATTCATTATTCAACCTTCTGTTTTTCTGATGGAATAACGAGGCTCTCTCAATCAATTTCAATTGCTTCTATCACTGTAAACGCTGTGTTTAATTTTGCATTAATGGAACCATCTCAAAGTCTGAGTCTGACTCAATCTGACCTCTCGTTTTGAACATCTCTAGATTACCCCTGTTTTTTAGTTGAATAATTCACTCCGAGTTTATAGATGACTTTAATAATAATTGTATTTTTTACTGTATTAACTTCATGTGTGTGACTATCATCTCCAACTCAATTATCTGGATACAGTCCTTCACAGTAATTTACCAAAATCAGAACAACCCCGATTTTGAACATCCCCAATAGAACAAAGATGACCACACTGTGTATCCTTCTGTCGTAAGCGACGCCAGCTCCCGGACTGCGATCGTCGACGAAGTGCACGAGGTCAATAGTCAATTCCATCGCGCGATGGGAAACAATGCGACAGGCTAGCAGGGATAATGCATGGACATATGACGGACCAGCAGGAAACGATCGGAGACAGGAACAAGTGTGTCTGTGGCCTTTTCTGTGTCGTAGGTCATGCACGAATGCACGCAAGAGGAGGAGACGCTGGACCTGACCGAGCTGTTGACGTGACGCCACGAGGTTACCGTACCCTGGTCTTCAGCTCAGACCATGAATGCTTGGATTCTCTCGAACACCAGCCCTAACTCTACTACAGAGGAAAATTCGTAGCTATATCGATTCACAAGTTTCCTGTGTTCCTATCTAAACCACCCAACTACGTCTCCATTGTCCTACGTAATCATGCAAGAGTACTTTTTCAATAGTTCTCAATTTTTTTTGCACTCCTCTTCAGCCGTTGAGTTCATTGTGAATGTGAGATGATAAAGCTGTAAGGTTATAGATAAATAACGTTAATTTATAGCCCCACTTTAGGAGTACCAATTGTGTATGGTTGAAGGTAAATTGTGTAAGGTGATGATTTAACACTTAATGCCATAACTAGTCAGAACATGAAACCACCTAACATTTATATGAGGTAAAATGAAACAACATGCTTCTACTCTGGCTAATGATAATCAAAACTTGAACAGTCGAGATTTTTTCCTCTCTGATGAAAATAGCTATTTACAAATTGAAAACATCAAAACATGAGGACAAGAATATCTACAATTATGAACAATTCGTTAGACACTTCATTCATGAGCGTTTTTCGTTCTTAGTTAGAATAATGCCAGGTGAGGCAAGTGATTATCCCTCGACTTCTTCCAGAGTTGAGATACGGTAGACTTCCAGTTCTTTTCCAACTAGAATGAAGAATCTTTTACTTCTCAGCTTTTCCAAAGCTGAAATTCTTAAATCTTCAGAAAAACGTTGTAATTCTTCCAGAAAGAATGGCTTTGCAGGAGGCTTGTCTCCCTCCAAAAAGGTGTTGAAAGTTTAGCTCCCTCCAAAAAAGTATTGAAGGCTTGGCTCCCTCCAAAAAGGCTATCAAATACACTTGGATCAGTTTTTTGTATCGGCAGGATTCCACAATTCCCCGAGATCTCTGATAATCTCAGTTCACATAAAGAAAATTCAAGAAAAGAAAAACTTTCCACGTGTTCACCGAAACACTGGCACAGATAAATCGAGAATTGAAAATCAGAGGATCAAGTAATTGCGAAATGTTCAAATTCAATCAATCAGTTAAAACATAGATAAACTGATGTAGAAGGAAAGTTGATTCATCAGATGGTTGAAGAAAATCAGATGGAACTCCATCCAAATGACAGAACCCAAGCGTACTACTCAAGTACTTCACTTCACATGAAACAAGCGAACTATTAGCAGAGATGAAATAATGTTTGTCTGATTAACTTTGTACTCACCGATATTTATTGATAGCCACAGATAATTAAGTTCATTCGAGAATGAGAGGACAAAACCACAGCCTTTTCAGATGCAATGCGAAAATGACGTAATCTCAAAATGGCCTCGTCGATCATCTAAAAGAGAACTCACAGGACTAGCTTTGCGTTACAAAGCTTATCCATTTTTCTTTCGAGGGATACAAAACAGGGTGTCAAAAAAGGGTGTGCGGTATTTGTATATTCAATGAAAGCAAAATAAGATGAAGTCGACAATCCTATAAAGAATGCATTTTATGAACATGAGTTGCAAAAAGACTATTCATCCAGATTTTTTATAGGATAGGAAAAAAATTTAAATTGCTGGCTTGGTTTCGGCAACTCACATGATTCTTGGATCGATTCTGAAAATGTACTCTGAACATGCGGTACCAGTTATAAATATCTGATTATTTTCTTATTTTCAATCCAGAAGTTCAGAGAAACCAAAAATTTTCAATAAAACACGAAAACTAGAAGTGTCATTGTGTTTGAAGCGTTTGTAGCACTGGTATATTTCTATTCAATCGGATTTATTAAATTGATCTACTTAATAGATATCCCATTTTTGATGATATTGCCACTTACACTCAGATTTTGCTTACCTATATAGTCTTATACAGGGTGTCAAGAAGATTCTGTTCTTTCCATGTCTATAAAAAAATTACATGAATATGTCCTCCAAAATCAGGCAGATGTTCTTCAAGATCCATCTTTATAAAATATTTCCAGTTAATTTATTTTCAAACACTGGGACGCACCGTTTTTTTTGTTCAGATTTTTTCCTGAGCTCTGTTATGGGGCACTGATAATGGGAAACAACCCAGAAACCGGTCTGTTACTAATCTCTGATCGATGACAGCACGTTCTCCGGTTTTTAGTAATGTTTTTTTTTTATTTCAAGTATGTAAAATCCTTTGAATTAAGCGAGTTCCTAACTGTATTTCATTATGTTGAACTGATTTTATGTACTAGAAAAGACGATCACTAAGTCCAATTTCTAATGAAGTCGATAATGAGATCAATCCTAATGCTTGATGTCTTTGGTCCGTGACTAAGCTTCTAACCTATCAGCCAATGCGTATTCTGAAACATATTCCAGTTATTCATTAATATCGATTGATTCCGTCATTTGCAAATGACACCTCAGAGCATATAATTATTTACTGTTATTGGATCGCATCTGGAAAGTGCGGATATACGCAGAGATATAAATATGTATGCCACGTCTATCGCAAATCTCAGGCAACACTTAAAAATAAGTAGGAAACGTTAATATCCTCTTATCAGTCAAGGAAATTATCTTTCTACCGGTTTTCAATAATGATTCATATAATTAAAGCTGCTTTATCACCGTCATCGTCAATCGCTTGACATAATAAATAATTTTTCTTCGTGAAGGATTAAGGAAGATTTTCAGGCTATACAGGAGGTGTAACTTCATTTTTCAATGCCATGATTAGATAAATCTCTTGTTCATAAATGTCCTTTAATATCGAAAAACTCTGACAATCTGGCAACACACATGATGCCAAAGTCCGGTTTGGTCTTTTCTTTCACGTTGATATACCTCTTCTGTTATTTGGCCATTTAGTATTTTGTCATCTTGATTGAAATCGCGTAAACCTTTTTGGTCGAATTTTCTAATTGGTATAAATAGAAGCGACAAACAAATTTGGCATTCTGAATGGAATGTATCCAATTTTTTCAATGGAGATCTGATTTCTGATCCTTCCATCAGAGTTCCTGGTTTTGACCTTCCCAGAAGAATATGGTCTGTTTCAAATCGTATTGGAAGAGGCCATGGACGATGCAACAGCATGCTTTTCCGATGGAATTCGGTTAAGAGCCCTAGTTGTGAGTGTGGGGAAAATGAGGAGACTATAGAACATCTTATGAATAGTTGTCCCATTTATAAATTTCAAGATGGTTTCGAGGCTATACATAAAGTAACGAATGCATTTCTGAAATGGGTGGTTAATCTCAAAATAATTTAATGTGTTCTAAATAATTGGTTTTTTTTCTGGTTTTGTCTTTTTTTCATTTCAGATTAAGAATTGCGAGTCGTTTTGTGAAGAATCTGTTTATCTGAGACCATAGACGGATAACATGAATATGTTCTCTTAGATCACGCTGATATCTTTCAAGATCTCTCTGATATTTAATATTTTTAGTAAATTTTTTTATCGGGCGAGGCAAGGGTTTTTTTCAGCTGAAGTTTTTCCCTTTCTTCATTTAATCATACTGAAGATCTGTATGCTTTCCCTGTGTTGCACCAACCTCATCTAGGTACTTTATTGTTTCAATATGTTTGTATATCATTTTAGCTCTCTGAATCAAAAGAATATATATTATTTTCCAATGTTAGATTGTTCATAATATTGATGATTGCGCTTTGGACCATGTTTTTTTGAGTGAGTTTTTTTGTCAAGGTCATTTTGCGTTTAATTTTCCTTAATTTTTCCTGTCTTGTCAGTTCTTTTAATGCATTTGTGTAGACACTCTTCACAATATCCGACGGTAGTTAATAGTTTCAAAGGGGTTACAGTCCACTGCGACTTGATGGTCTATTGTGCCCCCTGACAAAGCTTTACAGCTCGCCTTCTAGTCCCAGAGATCTTATGAAATCCAATATTTCGGAAGGCTTCAGTGAGGCTAATTCCTCACTCCTACAGGTGACCAAAGCATTGTTTCCTTTGGCTTACAATGCCAAAGCATCCTGTGACTAGGTGAATAGGAGTTTCTTCCTCCTCCCCAGAGAATCTTCACTCATCAGTGTCCGATACTCCCATTCTCAGCAAGTGCTTTCTGAAGCGACAATGCCTTGTATGAAAGCCAGTGAGGAGGTGTAGTTGGTTCTTACTGAGATACAAATATCTTTTGGATCTGGCAGTTTCAAAATTCTGAAGGAACTTTTTGGAGTGATCCAACCCTGGGAGATTCTGCCAGAGTGTTTCTCTTTCAGTTTTCTCCTTCTCCAGAAATTCCTTTTCATATGTACATTTTCCTATACCACAGAAAGGTTCTGGGCCAGTGAGTGGTTTCCGAGAACCCTTTCTGGCAAGTTTATTGGCCTCTTCGTTACCTGTGATGCCCGAATGACCAGGAACGCAGATCAAAGAGACCTTATTATTTTTGCCTACCTCATTTAATTTGTTCCAGATTCCCATGTTGACTTTGAGTCGATGACATAAGAGTTCGGTGCTTTAATAGCAGTTTGACTATCTGAGTGAATAGTTATGACGCAATTCTGATAGTTCCTCTCTAGATTAATATCTAGACATCTTTCGATTGCTAATATTTCTGCTTGCAGAACACTCACACAGGAGCCTAACGATATTTCACACTTGGCTTTGGCCCCGTGAACCCCAGCGCCAGCTCCCGTGTTGGTTTTAGAACCATCAGTATTTTCTTTGAAATTTTGGTCGGTGTATTCCCGCTCCCATTCCTCTTTTTTGCAATCGGTACATGGCTTCAAGGAATGACTATTCTATTGTGAAGGAAAGTTGTCGTTGCAGTAGATATTCGAATGTATTTAAAATGTCAGTTAAATTGTGCTGTATGCGGAAAGTTATAATGAGGTCATCCGAAGCTTGAGATGTTCGAAAGTATTGCCATATGTCAGAAGATTTCTTTGTCTCTGTCTGAATGAAGAGCAGTATAAAAAATCAAAGATTCTGAATACTGACAAAGTAGCCAAACGAAGAAAAATTATTTAGGTGAACAAGAATCTTCCTCTGAAAGGTCAAAACACTCCAGAAGTTCCTCAACTTTTATGGTGCAGTATATATCACTGAATCCCTCATCATATTAGGCTATAACATCATCTGAATGAGAAACACGGATAATCCGATAGAAACATGGCAGTTAAAATACTCCAGGATCATCCTGTCCCTCAATTTGATGCGTTGATCCCGCATTTATTAGTCAGACTTACATTTCGAAATTGTGGCAAAATGACACTCTGAAGCCCCCGCAAAAAATTAATCGCTTTCAGTCGGTATCCCTCAGGATGCCTACTTCACTCTCGGTTTTTGCCGGACCATCATAAAATAATTTATATCCCATCAATGCGTACGGAACATTCGTACGAAGAAGCCATTAGTTATGGCTCTCGCTCTCGGGAACGAGCCTATATTATCAGAAGAAGAAGAAGACCGTCATTTCACTACCATGTATAACATAATTGAACGCGCACTTGGATCGGTCCCGTTCTAATAGGGGCAGATGAAATCATTATTGTTATTATTGCTGGGGAATTCCGAGAGATTGGCTTTTGATTCGTTTAATTGAATGAGTGCGAGTCGTAAATCGGCATTTCTCGACTATTTGAATATTCATGGCGGTTCGCGAGAACACAGAACGCGAAGATCACTGAACTCGACGTACGAATACTGACCTATACTCCGTTCAAGAATTATCGACATCTAGGCAGGCCTTGCAAGTTGGAAGTGAAGTGGTGGCTTCATTTCCTGGTGAAGATTTCAAATGAAGGGGTGATCTGTTCACGTCCTCACTATATAATGAGATATTAACCGAAAATACTTTCGAAACGTAGATGAATTAAATCGAAAAAAATACCATCTTCAATTAATAGGCTCACAGGCTGACTGGGTAGAGTAATAAGAACTAAGACTTTATAATTGGAAAGCTTGAATTTTCGTATGGGATGACCCTATGAGTAATATACTGCTCCACAAGAATCAGGGATATCGTATTCAATAATTTTGAAAAGTGTGTAATCTTCCGCTGTAAAATCATTCAAAACTCAATAACCAGTTTGGTTCTTTGCATATGCTTCATGAATCTTCTTATTTTGAAATGGAGTCAGTTTATCAACGGCTTCGATTTGAAATGCCAAGACGTAAATTAACAAACGCTGTGGCAAATAGGGCTATCAGAATGCTACAGGATGTCCTAACTCAGGTTGTTGTAGCGGAAAGGCTCCAAGTCAGCCGAAGTGTGTTATCTCCACTTTGGAATAGGTTCAGGGAGACAGGTTCCGTGTTGGAGAGACAAAGGCTTGGTGAGCGACAAAAACAATACCTGCTTAGGATCGTTTCATCACCGTTTAGGTGAGAAGCAAGCCTACATCTACGTATAGAATGCAGATGGAGTCTAAGTTTTCATCAAACGACGTTTGAGAGAGGTGAATCTAGGTTCTAGACGTCCATTAAGAGGAGTTCCATTAACACGTGACCATAAGCCTAAAAGACTGGAATGGGCAAGGCAACATATCAATTGGAACGATCAATGGCGTAGTCTCCTTTTCACTAATGAATCCAGATATGGACGATTTTCAGATTCTCGAAGAATAAGAGTATGGACAATCCCACGCATACTCCGTAATCGTCGCTATGTCCAAGAAGTCCATCTATTCCGAGGGGGTAGTATTATGGTATGAGCCGGGATATGTTTCAACGGGCGAACAGATCTACACATTTGTCCTGGGAAGAGGCCCGCCTTAGACTGCTAATTTTCACGCTGCTATTCGCGAAATTTTCCAACTTCTAGACGATAACGCTAGACCACACCATCTAGCCATAGTTGAGAAGCTTGGTATTCCACATTTACCAATACCTCCGCACTCATTAGATTTGAATTGCATAGAATATGCATGGGATATGCTCCAAAGAAGATTGGATGATAGTAAGTACGTTAATATTTATTTTGCAGATAGTATAAAACATATTACAACTTGAATGAATCAGAAAAAATGGAACTGTCTGCAAAAGGAATACTTACGACAGTATAAACTGATTATTAGTAAGTTCCCAGGAATGATTAAATTTTGTAGGTCAAAATTGAACATATGTGTACCGCACACTGTCGACAGAAAACGAAAGGTAGAGCAACTACAGAAAATAACATTATATTAAAGTAAGCGAAACAGAAAAAAAAAGGTCATGATCAGCATACCCACACAGAATCAACTGGTGAAAATAGAAGTAGAATCATCAACCTACCCCAGAATCTTTAAATGATCTGAGAGAGCTTCTGTCCCGTTTATGGAACCAAATTCCTCAAGAAATGTTCAAAAACCTCGTGTGTAGTATGCAAAGAATATGTCAAGCTGTTTTTGATGCCCGTTGAGGCCATACATTGTATTGATAGTCTTAAAATACTTGAATTATCTGGGAAAAAACTTTCGCTATTTAACTCGATTTTTCTTGACTATTTCATTACAAAATCTCATTCAAACTATATTTTTTGCAATTCAAGTCAATAACGCTAACTCATGTGGAGTAGTTTGATTATAGTTTCACTAAAAACTCTCGTTTTCGAAGAAATCGAAATGAACACAGAAGCGCTGTCCCTTTCGCAGTTCTGTGGTACTATAGAAAACGGGAGATGGAACGACTCGGGGATCATCGAACTCGGGTATTCCAGCGAGTCGAAATTTTCCCACAGATTTCCAAAGGAATCCCCGAAGACGTGAGTTCTGGCAGATTGAAGGAAACGTCTCGGTTATCCGAGCGCGAATTCATTAAAAATTAGATCCGCCACTGTACGTGACACCGTCGCGGATAATTTTCACAGACCGAAAAATAAACGGTAAATTTTTATACGGCGGATTTCGTCATGCGAGGCGGTCCACGAAAATTGGATATGAGGACCGAAATCCCATTTGGGTTCATGAAGAGTGAAAATTCACGGATCATTACCGAAAAAAGGTCCAGAAACAATTCAAGAGTGTTGAAAACACAAGAAAGCACACATGCAAAATCAAATGCAGAACGAATGAATGAATAACAAAACTGTATGAAATATAAGGACACACAATAATCAACAAGGGAAGGAACAAAATTAATATGTTAATCCAACACATGACAAAATTCTAGCTCCAACAGAAATGCCCAAATTTCAAATTTGGGCTTATAACTCAGAAACAAAATAAGATAGAGGAATGCAGTTGGTGGCATTATCAGTTTCTCAAGAAAATACCACCGCAACGTGTCATTCATTTTCCCTTTCTCTCACGGTTAAAAAGTTGTAGTTCAAGTATCACCAATTTTGTTCACCCTATACATTGTTATTCATACATCAAAAGAATTCTCCTTATTTAAGAGGTGCAGAGGTAACTTTTTATATTTCACAATTCTTTCATTTCAGTACCTTGTGATGAAAAACATTTTTAGTTTTTTTTTTTCGGATGCCAAAATAAATAGGGCAGACTGTCCATTGTGAATTGGCACCTACTTCCCCGTAAAGACCTTAGAATTTCAAGGCTAAGACGTTTAGGCAACTCAAAATACACAGTAATTGTTTGCTTATGGCGAGTAAAATGGGGATTTGTTCAGAACATTCCGTCATAAATTTACCGTATTGTTCGGAAGAAAGATGGGTGTAATAACACATGGACTCAGATGCGTTAATGTTTTAAGGAAATGTAGTTCACCGAATTAATATCAGATATAATACTTTCACGAAAAGGCTATTAACCGTAGCTACAAGAACTGGAGTTATTCGCAAGAAAAAAAATTATTTTCTATTGTTTTTTCCATTTCATCAAAATTTTCAGAAATTTAATGTATTTTATGCTAACCCATCCGTAGAAGAATCCAACAAAATATCTTTCATAACGAAGAGTTCATCCAATCTTGAGTTATACAGGGTGTTCCAAGTTCGACGGCCTATTAGACGTTTCTGAAGAACTGGACCTATTTGAAATCTGAAAATTGATTTTATCTTATTGTTTGACATTATCTACCGATCTAAAATATTCTTGGAGCCTGACCTCTTTCAAAAAATTTTTTTCTGTTTTTTTGTTTTCGATTTTGATAGAGTTAGCATTTTTGAATACAGTCGTAATCAAATCGTTGCATTCGTCATAATACTTTTAAAAATATCGAGAAAAAAGTGAAGAAAAAAGAGATATCGTAAGCACAAACTGTTTTCACATTTCTGAAGTCGAAGACTGTGGAAATATTGTACAATTTCAGAATGTTGAATAACCCGTCACAGGGTGTTCCAAATGTTGGATCAAAAATTGGGATAAAGATTGGCTCATAACTTTCGTTTTTCAAATTAGAATTGATTGGGTTGGATTCTGCGAAGAAAATTGATGATAATATATTGATGCTCCTAGAATTACTAATTCTTGAGTTATTTAGGATTTTTTAATTCATTTATGAAATCTGTTTTATATCAACAATGATAAATGAATTCAGAAAAGAGGTAGTCACTAGTGAGTTATTTGAATAATTTATCTTCTATGACGAAGGTCAATGTCGATATGAAACAGATTCTATGAATTTGAAGGTACGTACGACATGAAATCAGGAAATCCTGAATAACTCAAGAAATATTATTATTAGGGGCATAAACATGTTGAAACATCATCATCATTTTTCTTAGCACAATCCAACGCAATCATAAAAAAAATAGGGTTCCAATTTGAAAAACGAAAGTAATGGGTCAATCTTGATCCCAATTTTTGAAACAACATTTGAAACACCCTGTGACGGGTTTTTCAAAATTCTGAAAATGTACAATATTTCCACATTCTTCGCCTTCAGAAATGTGAAAACGGTTTGTGCTTACGATATCTAGGTTAGGAATAGCAAACATAATACCGAATACTCTTATCTCCCTTTTTTCTTCATTTTTTTTCTCGATATTTTGAAGAGTATCTTGACGAATGCAACGATTTGAGCACGAATATATTCAGAATTGCATACTCTGTCAAATTCGAAAACAAAAAAAACAGAAAATAAATTTTTGAAAATTTGTTTTTCACTCCCTGTATAATTGAAAGTGGTCAGGCTCCAAGAATATTTTAGATCGGTAGATAATGTCAAACAATAAGATAATCTCAATTTTCAGATTTCAAATAGGTCTAGTTCTCTAGAAACGCTTAATAGGCCGTCGAACTTGGTATATATATATATATATTCTTATGAAAAGGAGAGCTAAAATAATACATTAAATGTTGAAACAAAAAGTACCTAAGCTGAGGTAAAAAAAGAACGGGGTATCATAACATTCTTTGTATGATACTATAGAATCATACGATACTATCAACACTACTATCATACGATACTATACAGCCAGGGGAAAAAACCTCAGCCGAAAAAACCTGCCTCCCCGTAAACAAAAATAACTTGGTACACTCTGTATATGGTGTAACCAACAACATGGCCGACTTAGTTTTATCTATTAAAATTTCTTTCAATTCATTGATATTCGTTAAAATTGAAGCAGTATTTCTAAAGATTTCGTTGAGAAATTTTTGCACTGATAACTATTGGTTGGTTTTTTGTATACCTTATTCGACAAATAATGAATGAACTAATGACAGGAGACCAACAAAAAATTATCAAATATAACCATGAAATTTCTGAAAACTGAGATATTCTCGCACGATTTTGTTCGAGAAAATGTAACAGAAAGAACAGATTTGACACAGAATCAGAGAATCAATCAATCAATCGAATTTATTCAACAAATCATTACAGAACGGTAGGTAACAATTAATAGTCAATGAAAAAAAAAGTGAAACCAACGGAACAGCGAGAAAAATTCATCTTCATAATCACTTTACTCGAATTCGTCTGTCAGAAATTCATCAACTGAGTAATAGCATTTGGAGGCCAGGAAGTGTTCGAGCAGTTATCGGTATCCACTGCAGAATTTTATATCATCATCATTGATTCAAATCGTTTGTGGAACCCATCCACTCCGTGGTCTTGAAATCAGTTTCTAACGATTCAATATAATTCTGTGATCTCTCAAACCCATTTTGACATTCAAGAAATGTCAATCACTTCGAACCAGCTGTTTCGTTCTGCCTCGAGATGTTCCTAAGTTTCGTTATAGCCTGCTTCATTCACTATTTCCTATTAAGAGCAGTCATCGACACCTACTTCATAAGCATGATAGAAACAGACCTGAGTCCCACAAACTCAACAGACGCTCCCCAGCCAAAAGAGTCGTTATAATCGTGGTGGGACGGTCTCAGATCCAGCGGCATCTTCAGGAAGAACGACAGCACAACACCCTTCCTCACGTCCACCAAAAAAACCAGGGCCTCTTGGGGAATATCTTGGGGCAAACCACCAACAGAAACAAGAGTTGGTCACACCGCCATCCTAGCTGGTTTTCGTGAAGACCCCAGAGCAATCTTCAACGGTTGGCGTAGATACCCAGTGAGGTACGATAGTGTCTTCGAGAATAGTAGACACTCTTGGGTCTTTGCTGCCTCCCAGAAAATGATGGAAGTGTTTGAGAGATACGCAACGAGCAACGTTGAAATCTTCACCCCACCCTTCACTGACGAAGTTGAAAGACTCGGAGTGGATGAGTGGAGCATCACAACGTTCAAATCCACCTTGAACAAATCAAGGAACAATCCAGATTTGAAAGAATCTGGAAATATCTTCGCAATCCTCCTACCTGACGTAGACACTATAGGGCATCATTATTTCGAAAAATACTACACGACAATCGCTAGCGTCGATAAGAAAGTCGAAGAAGTCTTTAGAACAATCAAAGAAACCTTCCAGGACAACTCAACTTCTTTCCTGTTCACATCTGACCACGGTATCCTCAGAAGAAGCCATGGTTCAGGGCGTGAGGACGAAGTATCGTCCCCTTTCATAGCATGGGGTGCTGGAATAAAAGTAAACCCAAACCGTCAAGACTTAGAGAACATAGATATCGCCCCTCTCATCTCTGCTCTCTTAGGTAACCCTTTTCCAACCAACTCCATCGGAAAACTACCAACAAAGTACCTAGACCTAGATAACGCTACAAAACTCAAAATCATTGCGAGAAACCTCCTCCAAATACTCAAAATCTTCGAGGCTAAACAAAAACGATTCTCTAAAAACATGTTGATGACAAGACAGTTCTTGGAAGTGGAAGAACTAAAGAAAAAGCTGTCAAAATACATCGAAGGAAAAGAAGACAAGGTAGACCAATCCCTGAGTAGATGCGAAGTTATACACACAAAAATATTAACAGCCATTCGTGAAATTCAAGTTTGTTTTACTTGCGATGTTTTAACCCTTGCTTCCGCTTATCTTGGCTTCTGGCTTTTATACTTGCTTCTATCTTTAATCCCTGACGACAAAAACGATCCAAACAGTTCAGATTTGATTTTTCAAGTTCTTCTTGTAGTTTTCCACTGTTTGATTTCAATCCTCTACAAGTATTACTCCATCTTCGTTGTTTATTGTGTACTTCCTTTCGGAACTTTTTGTTTGTTCTTCTCAAAAATTGTCTACAGTTAAAAAAGTTCACAAGGGGACCTATACACTTCCTCCAATACCTCAAATGGCCGTTTTCTTCTTCTTTCTCTTATCGATAATCCTCGGAATTCACGATCGATCTATGTTTTTCTTAACGGCTCTCCTTATGGCTCCCATAATGAGCTTTGTGGGGGATTCAAGAGATGAAAATGGACTCAAGAATATATGGACAGTATTATGCTTGATTTTGTCCGGTTTTCCTCTGATATCGGCAGCAATAGAGTGGAATTTGGACGGTACCAATTATGTTGTGGTCGGTTCCTTGATTTGGCATTTTTTGATCGGTTGTATTTACCGCAAATTCTTGGATTCCCGTGAAAATGTACGACTTACAAAGGTGCAAATAGGAATCAATCTCGTTCAATTATTATGCTCTTTACCCATGAGCTTCTCCTTTTTCTTTGAGCTCAAGGACCATCAGAATCTCGTGTTTTATACCGCTCTTATTCCGATTCTTCTCATTCCCTTCTCCATGAAGAACGTCGATGTTAGGTTAACTACCATTTTCATGGCCTTTGCCACAGTATACTTGGTTGATGCTAAGCCTTATGCTGATATTCCTGACCTTTTACACAATGTTCCTGCTCACTTGGAAAATTCTGGAAATAGAAGAGCGGACTCTTGCTTCTCCGTCAATTTCAGGACTTTGTGGGCTATTATTGGAGCTGATATTTTCGGATTCTTAGGGATTGTGAACTACTGGAGCCTACGAATCCCTTTCAGTGAACCAACCCTTCAGTTGGATCTCATATATTTGTTTCCAACTGGTCACCCCTCTTGTCTTCTCTTGTTGTATTCTTCGCTTCATAGTTTCTAAGATCGATGTAGATTTAAAATTTTGTTTTACGATCATGGAGGTGTTTTTTAGCTGTCTGATTTTTCATTTTATGTATTCGGTGAAGAATGTGGGTGGTTGGGTCTGATATGGGCATGAGCTTTGCGAGATTCAACATCGTGTGAATTTTTTTCGCTTTAGTGTCTGTGTCTGTATATTTTTTATCGTATTTTTTGATGAACGTCGGATCTTCGGACATTATGTCGAAATTGCACCTTTTATTGAAGTGCAATTAAGATAATATTAACCTTTTTATATTTATCTGTATTTGATTTTTTTATTTTTTTTATAAAATAAACTTTTTGTTGAAGGATATTGAAGCTGACGTGCTCATTCATCATCGGAGCTTGTACCATTTGTACCATGACAATATCGAAGGAAGTAATCCTGTAATGAAACACATAGATATTTTGGTCACCTTTGTGACCTTCATCGCCTTCATATCGTCAAAAATATAAACTGATATTGAATTTCGACTATAGAGGACTCTTTCCTTGACAAAAAAACTATATTAAGAAAGATTCAAGGAAATAAATCTTCTAGAGTCAAAGACAGAGATGCCTCCGTCTGCAATAGTTAAGTCCAGAAGGCATTCTTGCACGAATTCAAAATTGAAGGAACGAGTGTTATAAATACCTAATGATGCTCCTGTACGAATATTGGACATTATCTTCTCTAATTCACTCAATTTTCATTAGTGATTTTTGCACTGAGAAAATATTTGTTGGCAGAATTCTTTTTTGTATCATAAATTTTAGAAATAATAAATTTGTTCGTGGGAAGAGGCCAATATGAATAATTTAATATATCGCACGCTTTATCTCTACAATAATTTGCAGATTTGTCTCATACTCAGAGAAATACAAAAATAAATCACAATAGAATCAAGTAAATAAACTGCTCCACATGAGTTAGAAATATTAACGTAAATTGCAGAAACAAATATTTTATATGAGATTTTGTGATGAAATTTCATATCAATATAATTTCAAGTCGCGGGAAATAAAATTAATTTTAGCATGCAGGTCTGCAGCGTATACAGGGTTGTTATGAAAAAATTGAGTAAAATAACGAATTTTATTCCTAGAGAATTCAAGCATTTTGAGACTATCAATACAATGTATGGCCTCCACGGCATCAAATAAACAAGGTCAATAACATGCTCCTATAGTGTAATGCGGTCATATTTCCAGGACAAATGTGTAGATCTGTGCGCCCGTTGAAACATATCCCGGATCATACCATAATACTACCCCCACAGAATGGATGGACATCTTGGACATAGTGACAATTACGGGGTATGCGTGGGATTGTCCATACCCTTTATCTTCGAGATTCTGAAAATCGTCGATATCTGGATTCATCAGTGAAAAGGACACTACGCCATTGATCGTTTCAGTTGATATGTTGCCTTGCCCATTGCAGTCTTTGACCCTTATGGTTAAATGTTAATGGACGTCTAGAATTTAGATTCACTTCTCTCAAACGTCGTCTGTTGGTTTCGATGGAAATTTGGACCCATCTGCATTTTGAAGAGTATTCCGTAGCATTCTAGACGTAGATGTAGGCTTCTTTCCTGCCGAGAGGCTGATAAAACGATCCTAAGCAGGTGCCTTTGTCTTTCCAACACGGAACATGTCTCCCTGAACTTATTCCAAAGTTGAGATATCATACTTCGGCTGATTTGGAGCCTTTCCGCTACAACAATCTTAGTTAGGCAACACCGTTGCATTCCGATAGCCCTATCAGCCTCAGCGTTCGTTAATTTACGTCTTGGTCTTTCCAAAACTCGTTTCAAATCGAAGCAGTCGATAAACTGACTCCATTTGAAATAAGAACATTCATGAAGCATATGCAAAGATCCAAACTTCAGAAAAAAGAGAACCAGATTGACGAAATTTCTCGTACTGATTATTATTGGATCGATTCAAATTGTTATTGAGTTTTAAATGATTTAACAGTAAAGGTGGGTTTCACAAAACTTCAATTGCTCGATCAAAAAACCTTACGTCAATTCGAACCAATCGAATCCCTCATTTCGAAATGTCAACGAATCGCGGTGGCTCCAATTAATTTAACGATGCGATTAGAGTTTTGTGAAACCGACCCTAGCTCTTGTGGAGCAGTTTATTCTGTTAATCAATATTTAATATTGTACTTTCCTCTATCAACACATCAATCAATGGTCGAGATGAATGATCGTGCATTGCATTGAAAAATTCGTACTCTAAGGCTTCTGATACACCAGCACTACTTTAATATTGTACGGGTATACAAGCGGCTTAACAATGAAAGTTTGGTGACAGTTTCATTCGGAAATGTCAAATTAACATTATAATATCTACTTGAGAAAACTCACCATGCGACTCAACAAAAAGTTCGTTTTGTTTACAGAGATTTTATCGATACTTCTTGTAGCCCTGGTCACATTTTACCAAGCAGTATATTTCCTCTTCTACGAATATGGCACACCACTCCCTGCAAAATCCTTATGGGAATATAGGAAAGAATACGATTATAAGAATCAAGAACCATACAATTACCCCATGCATTTGCTGCCGCCTTCAGACTAAAAAAAACTCATAAACATCGATTTCACTTTTAAAATCATCAACAAGAAGTGTCAAGATTCGTTTCCTTTGTTGCTGATCTTGGTGTACACAGCTCCTGAGCATTTCTCCAAGAGAAAATTGGTGAGAGAAACGTGGGGATCTAAGAAGAGAAAGGATGTCTTGACTTTGTTCGTCCTAGGTGAGAGTGAAGATTCAGGATTACTGGTGAATTACTGGAGGAAAATGGGAGATACAAGGACTTCTTGCAGGGATCTTTCTTGGACACCTACAAAATCTAACGTACAAGCACGTGATGATGTTGAAATACTCAATATACCACTGCCACAGGCGAAATACCTGTTGAAAGCTGACGATGACATTTACGTCAACTTGTCAGCACTTTTAAACTTCCTCAAAGAACTGTCACTAAATGGAGCCAAAAACTTCCTGTTCTGCCCACCGAACTACGGCAAGGTCGTGAGAAGTTTCAGGGGTACAACTCCGTTCACGTTCAGCGAGTACCCCCACAAGAGTCACCCTCCCAGCTGCAACGGGTACTTCTTCGTCTACTCCAAGAATGTGGCTTTTAGGATGTACGTGGAAGCTCAAAAGGCTCCCTATTTCTGGTTGGAGGACGTTCATATTACCGGGCACTTGTTCAAGAAGTTGAATGTGGGTCACGTGAACGCGAGACCGTTCATGATAAGACAGAAGAGGGTGAAGGAGATGATGAGGGGTGAGGAAGTTACTCCATGGCCTTTCTTTTTTGCTGGGCCTGATTTGAGTAGGAATGAGGTGAAGTGGTTGGATGGTTACGTTAGGAATCGTACGAAAATTTTGAATTCTTGATGGATAATGCATTAAATAGTGGAATTTCAACGATTTATAATGGCTATTAAGAGGCAGATTCATGCTTCGAAAAAAAATTATTATTGTTATGTCTTAAGTTATTTTACTCAGTAAGAAAGATGAATTCCAAAAAAAAAATGGGCATAGAGTTTGTGAAATAAGGACTTGTGAAGGTGAAGAGTGTAGAGTTAGCAGCTTGCCTCTACATGAGATCTGATAACTTCCTGACAATGTCTGGCCTCGACTTGGCAAATTTTACATGAAAATGTTTTTGGTTGGATGTTTTTTCTTGAAAAGACTTCCTATAGCTTTGATCCGAGTGCAGACATGAATGAACGGATACTATACCAGGTGTACCAAGTTCGACGGCCTATAAGG